>PVHP010002977.1:0-83166 GCA_004024765.1 Zapus hudsonius | reverse complement strand
TTATCTTCACTCTCTGCTTTCTAACTCTGGTGAGATGTGATTCTGTCTCCCCATTCTTGCCTACCCTGCCTTCCCTGCCATGATGGACTCTACTCTTTGGAATTATAAGCTGAATTAAACCCTTTATCTTCCATGAGCTACTTCTCCTCAAGTGTTTGTCCACAGCAGTGAGAAAGTAACTGATACATCCATGTTTGTACTATTTGTTCCTATGATACCCAGGGATCCCCTGTTATGTGATGTTCATGTCTTTATCCTTAACTCCATCCCTTTTTAATCTATCCCTGATCAAATGTGGCTACTTCTATATCATGTGAGCAGTGTCTACTAGTGTGGTAATCAAATAATCTCCACACAAACAGAAGCTGATACATGTTATTCATATGCACAATAATGATCATGTCATATCTACTTATTGCAAAACAATTTGCATGGATAGTTTTTTTTTTAAACAATGATGCCATTTATTTAAAATGTTTACTCCAAGAAATATATATATAAAAAAATAAGACAATTAACAGCACTAAACCAGGCACCTTCAACCAAATCCCAATGTTCTTTTGTCCCCTCTTCATCCTACCCTCACCTCTGCGCCTTCCTTGAGCCCATGGGCAGGCAACAACAATTAATCCCCACGCTTCCCTAGTCTAAATGGGTTGGTTTCCCCTTGGGAAAGTGATAATTCTATGCCACAAGGAGGGGTTATGGCAGGGAACAGGGTGGGTGCAAGGAGAGACTTATTCATAGGTGATATAGTGTTCTTCCATTAGGTGACACATAATACTTGACTTGTTTTCATTTTGGTGATGTGAGTAGCTGTTAAGGTTCCATGACTGGTTCTATTGGTTCTTTGGGCTAGAGATTTCAGAGTAGCAGCATTCTAAGTCTTCCCTGTTCTCTTCATTTATTAGCTGGCAGGCTGCCTGCTATAGGGAGAACTTCCCCAGTACTTACTCTTTGGTTATTTAGAAGTACAATTTGTAAAGGAAAGGCAAGATATGCTTATACTCACACATATTCATTCACTCACAATCCTGTATTTACTAAATTTCAAAACAGTAGTTTTCTTCTTTTTTAAAAAAGCAACCATTAGGGCTGGAGAGATGGCTCAGCGGATAAGGCACTTGCTTCCAGTGCCTAAGGCCCCCGGTTCAATTCCCCAGGACCCACATAAGCCAGCCCTCCTGGTGCGCTCTCTCTCTCTCTCTCTCTCTCTCTCTCTCTCTCTCTCTCTCTCTCTCTCTTATCTCTCTGCTTGAAAATGAATAAATAAAAAAAAGCAACCATTAATATGAGCTGTTAGATTTTCTTTTATCAAAGTTAGATTAGATTATAATGTATGTAATTATAGCTTTAGCTATACTTGAATATATTTTAGCCTCTCCTTTCCAAAAAAATCTCATTCTGTGAGAGTGTATTGTCTTTCTTCTATTTTTAAATCTGTTTTTGGATCCACTCTTTAGAAACAGCTTGGAGAGGGTGTTAAAGTTTCAAAAATTCCATTGTTATTCAGGGATTTTCATACATAACAAGTGTGCTTAGATGTAAAGAGAGAAAAAGAAAATAGCATACTCTCACAGGTACTTCTTGCAGCTGCTCTTATATTAAGTCTCTGGAGGCATCTAGTACTTCTAAATCTCTCATTGGAGTAATTTATAATGTTCCAGATTTGGCTATGTTGTTGCTAGTCTTCAACACAGCAGTTGAATTCCGGTAAACCATCTGAATGTTTCTCTTTTTTTATTCAATTAGGAATCGAAATTGATTTTCACATTGCAAGTTCATGGATTAAGATGTACTAATTAAAACAAACAAAAGTCCAACAAAATATGTATTTCCTTTGCCTCCATAGAATTTTAAATTGCTTAATATAAGAATATTAATTTTAGGCAGAGGTAGGAGGATTGCCATGAGTTCAAGACCACCCTGAGACTACATAGTGAATTCCAGGTCAGCCTGGGCTAGAGCGAGACCCTACCTCGAAAAACCAAAAAAAAAAAAAATAAATAAATTTTATAGCCGGGCATGGTGGTGCATGCCTTTAATCCCAGCACTCGAGAGGCAGAGGTAGGAGGATCATGAGTTCAAGGCCACCCTGAGACTACATAGTGAGTTCCTGGTCAGCCTGGGCTAGAGTGAGACCCTACCTCAAAAAACAAAAAACAAAAAACAAACAAACAAAAAAAGAATATTAATTTTATATTCTGAGTGTTAATTCCTTTATTGGCTAAATGTGCAGTCCCTGAGAGGATGGCCTTTTATACCAAAAATGAATAATAATAATTTGTTAGTTTATTTAGTAAAAAACTCAAGAATGGAAGATGGCTGAATAGCAGACATGCCACATCCCTCGGGAAACAAGGGTCAGGATTTTCAGCAGGGATCCAGGTTGTGGACATAAGCTGCAGTCACGCTCTGAGCTGCAGATACCTCCCAGCACAGGATTCTCACCAGTGGAAGCCTCCATTAAGGATCAGTGCTCGCCAGAGGCAATTGTGTTTGTATTTTTCAGGATGCAGCGAGAGAGCTGGGGCCCATCTAACCCTACCAACTGACCGTAGGCCGATAGCTGAGATTCTGGCAAGAGAGGAGCCACCACAGTCATATTGTGGAGGATCCAAATGGAACCCCGCAGAGAATGACAGGATGAACAAGGGGCCCACAGCCACAGCCATTAAATCAACACAGGTTAAGCCAGTGAGACAGAAACCAATGATTTCGACACAAAGACCCCTAAGCTCACAACCTTAAAGCAGCCTTAATACTCATCCACCACGACTCAGGGAACTGAGCAGAAGAGGGGGTGGAAAGATTGTGAGAGCTGTGGTGGAGGAGTTTATCCAGAGGCATGGCCAGGAGAACCTGGCTGAATACTAGGCTATCCATGGTCCCCTGTCACAAGGACTGATCCAGACGACCCATGGAGGAGGTTATCCAGCGGAGTGGGGAGGGGAGGGCAGCGGGGAATTGGGGATAACAACGCATTGTTTGCCCAATAAATGTTGTAACTCAAAAAAAAAAAAAAAAACCTCAAGAATGAATTGATATTAAAGACATCAGATATTCTAAATTCAATGAGAATGTGTTAAGTTGCATAATTATAGAACTATAAATGACCTTCAAGGTCTAGAACCAAGCATCACAATACCTCTGTTCATGGTGAACAGAATAATTGAAGCATGAATTTATTATCTCCTGTATCTCTGTGTTCAGTGTTGTGATATCAGAGAGTAAAGCAGATGTGATTGCTGCACTCCTGTGCTTTTGGCTTAGTGGGAAAGATTGTTATAATCACCTAGTCTCACAGGTTAGCCCATAGTAGTCACAGAACTCGTATGTTTAGACAGAATCTACTATGGTGAGACGATATACTATGCTGCAATATGAGGGCTTGACTGGAGCATGACTGCATGGAAGACTTAGGAAGTAACATCTAAGACAAGACTAAGGAATGAGTAGAAGTTATCTAGGTGAACGGGAAAGGTTAGAACTTTCCAGTTACAAGAAATAATATTTGCTAATATAGCAATTAACCTTCTCATTGCTGGGCCAAAATACCTGACCAGAAGCAGCTTACTGGGAAAAGGGTTTACTTCAGGCTTACAGTTTTTAGGGCAAGCTTCATCAGAGTGGAGAAAGCATGGCAGAACAGGCAGCCAGATCAAGTCTTCACACATCAACAGCAAGACGGGAGTAACAAGAGTTAGCTAGCCAGTGAGCACCCAGTAGGGCTGTACTAGTATACTTCAAGATCTGCCCCTAGTGGCACACCTCTCCCAAAGGTTCTAACAGCTAGGGCTTGAATATAAGGCTTACACATAAACACATGTGGTTATGGGAGACAGTTAACTTTCAAACCACCACACCAGGTTCCTGTTACGGGAGTAAAGCTGGCTAGAAGGCTGAAATAATGATCAGAGCAATGGAGAGCAGTTTGATGTGAGGCTGGGCAAGACAGTGCAGTTCATGATGGGTGATCTGGAGGTTTTGGACCTACTTGTGGGTGCAAAGAGACTCTACTGTGTGTTGATGTGGTGGGTATCGATGGTTATAAAACGAACATGGCTTCAGCATCAAGATGAAATTAGAAGTGTTGGCTTTGGAGTAGGTGGGTAGTGTGGATACTAGGAGGATTAGATTAGGTGCCCGTGGCTCTTATTTAGGTGAAAGGTGTTTAGTTCACAAGAGATGGAGGACATAGATTTGTGAGGCACTCGGATAGTGACATATCTTAGGTGGATTGAATATGAAGATGTAAGAAAGGACATGTCAAAAGTGACACCTTGAAATATAAATAGGTAGGGAACATTGGAAGCTCAGGTATGTAGGAAGAGCCTGGGTTCACTTTTGGGAGTGTTGCATATGAGACATACTGAGATGCTGAAGTAGAAATAGTCAGTAGGCAGCTGAATATGCCATTTTTGTTAATGATATTCCCCGAACACATTATACTATGAATAAGTTAGGCATGATATCTAATCAACTCTTTTTTTTGCCCTAAAGTTGTTACTTTGATTTGTTAATTAACTCTTCTGTGTACCTGTGTATCTCAAACTGATGCAGCCTGCATGTCTAAAGGATAATTCCAGTTCCTGAAAATGTTCCCCAGAAGTTTGCTTTTTCAAATTTACCAACTTTTTTTTTTTTCATTTTTGTTAACCTGTGGCTCAAGACAGGTTTAAAAGACACTGGCTATTTCATTGTTTAAGTTTTCGCTTATACTGCTTATCTTGAATAAGATAATAATTTTTTTTGTGTGTATTTCCCCCCCACTATTGAGGGAAGAATGTAGGGCTGGACAAGCAAGCACTCTACTTGTGAGCTAACTCTATAGTTCTCCTCCCCACTCCTTTGTTTAGTGTGTAAGGTGGGCGCCTGTGTGGAGGCTGAGATGTCAATGTTGAATGTCTTCTTCAACTGCTCTTCACCTGATTCTTTGAGCCAGGGTCTCTCACTGATCTGCGGGCTCACTGATTCAGGTAGACTAGCTGGCCGGCAAAGCCCAGTGATTCCCTGTCTCCATTTCCCTAGCCCTAGAATTACAGGTGGGTACTACATCTTGCATTTTTCATGGGTCCTGAGGATCTGAATCAGGATCATGCTTATGTAGCAAGCAGTTTATTCAAGTCTCCTCCCCACTTTTAAAGACTAATCAAGTTGTGCATTCTTTAATACTTTTTTTTCAAGATACAAAAACAGGGCACTTAGACTGAAAAAAATAGGTGGTAAAATTTATTTTTTGTTTTCATCATTTTATTTTAATCTTGATTTTTAAATATAGTTTTATATTATATCACTTATTAGAGATAGATAAAGTATGGGTGTGCCAGGGACTCTTGCCATTACAAATGAACTCCAGATGCATGTGCCACTTTGTGCATCTGACTTTACATGGCTAGGGATTTGAACCTAGGCAGACAGGCTTTGCAAGCAAATGCCCTTCAGGGTCAAGCCATTTCCCCAGCTCTTTTCTCCTTTAAATCAGTTTTTATTGGATTTTGATGAAGAGAAGGAAATGATAGGATTGGAAAGTCTCAAAAATAGTAGGATCATAGGAGATTCTTTCAATTCTCAGTTTTCTCTAGGATATAGAGAAAGCTAGGCTATCTGAAATCAGATCCAGGTATATGGAGTTAGGGATAAATCAATTTCATTGAAACTGGAGTCTCATTTCTAAACCTGTAAAAAGGTTCTTATCCACATAAGAACACTTGTATGTGTTTAAAATGATTAAAAAACCCAGCTGTTTTCTACCTTATATGTGACAGACTTCCTATTGCTGTTTAAAAATCTATTTGCTAGCTGGGCGTGGTGGCGCATGCCTTTAATCCCAGAGCAGAGGTAGGAGGATCACCATGAGTTCAAGGCCACCCTGAGACTACAGAGTGAATTCCAGGTCAGTCTGGACTAGAGCGAGACCCTACCTCGAAAAACCAAAAAAAAAAAAAAAAAAATCTATTTGCTTTGTTATTAAGAGCTTCAGAGTATTTTATGTGGATGGTCATGTTTTAACAATTTCCCTATTGGTAAGCATGTCTTATTTTTATTATTTTTATTTAATTTTTTAAAGATAATACAACAGATCTTCTTGAGTACATATAAAGGCACAACTGTAGTAGGTTTCCTGGAAACAGTATTTATGGGAACAGGGGCATACTCATTTAAATTTTTATGATATTGTGAAATTGCTCTTCATAAAGACTCAGCAATGTTTGCTCAACACGAAGGTGTTTATTTCCCCATTCACTCATCAACACTGGCTATTATGGATCTTATTTATTGTAATTTGCATGTCTATATTCTTTGTTTATTTTTTTGTCCTAGGATATTTTGTGTTGTTGTTTTTCTTCTTCATGGAATTGATCCCTTGACTGTTGTACACGTCAGTATTCAGTCTCAGGTTCTAACTTTGGTTTCTCTTCCTTGAAGACCTTTCCACTAGCTTTCATGATACTTTCTGTAATTTTAGCTACATATTGATTTATTTTTGTTCTTTTTCACATCTTAGCAATGTGAATCTTTTGATAGTTTCTTTATTCTTTACAGTCATTCTGAAACATTATGATGAATTTTTTTGTTGACAAAAATTTTCAATCCTTTCTTATGAGTGTCTATATTTAAAAATGTCACATGGGGTGGGTGATAGCTCAGTGGCTAAACCATCCTGGTTTCAATTCCCTAGTACTCAAGTAAAGCTACATGCACTAAGTGGCCCATGCATCTGGAGTTCATTTACAGTGGCAAGTGTGCCCATTCTCTCTTTCTCTCTCTCTACTTGCAAATAAATAAAAAATATTTTTCAAAAAGTCACATATTATAAAATCAGCCTTTTCAATTATGCGATTCACTGATTTGTAGTAATTTTATAGAGTAATGTAATCATTATACACTAGCTCTTTTTTCTTGTGCTGGGGATGAAATCCAGCTCTCAAGCATACTAGGCACATGTTTACCAATGCAGTTTTATGTGTGTGTGTGTGTGTGCGCGCGCGCGTGTGTGTGTGTGTGTGTGTGTGTGTGTGTGTGTGTGTGTGTGTGTATTACGTGTAGAAGTCAGAAGACAGCCTTGAATGTTGATCCTCACCTTCCACCTTCTTTGAGGCAGGGTCTCTTAGTTGTTGGCTCCTGTAGGTGCCCTGTTAGCAGGCCTGCGAGCTTCCTAGGATTCTCCTCTCTCTGCCTCCCTTCTCTCTGTAGGGGAGCTGGGATTACAGATGTCCAGCTTTATGTGGGTTCTGGATACCCAAACTTAGGTCCTCGTATATATCTGGAAAATGCTTTACCTGCTGAACCATCTCCCCAGCGCTCATCATGCAGTATCTTTTAGTTGGAAAATTTTTGTAAGAAAAAATTTCAAAACATTATGCCTGCTACTAGATGGGCACTATGTCATGTGCCTATAGTCTTAGATCCTTGGGACTCTGAGGCAAAAGTCTCACTGTGAACTCAGTGCCTACCTGGCCTACTAGTAAGTTTCAGGCCAGCCTTGGCACTGAGTGATGTCTTGTTTCCAAAATCTAATCCAATCAAAATCAAACCAAATCCAGTCTAAGTATTCATTGGATTTTTCTTTTTACTTTTGGATTTGAGAAATGTCCTTATTCACCCCCTCTTTTTGCCTCTTCTACCTGCCCTCACCCCAGAATTTTGCCTATCAATTTTACTGGCCTTTCAGTTTGAAGTCTTAAGTCCAGTGAATTTTTCTTCTATCTTTCCTTTTATTTTTTGCTTGTAACAAATTGAGTTTACTGTCTAGATTGATTTTTTTTTAAAAAATATTTTTATTTGGAGAGAGAGAAAAAGAGAAAGAGAGAAAGTGAGAAAGAGAATGGACATTTTAGGGCTCTTGCCACTGTAAATGAACTCCAGATGCATGTGCCATTTTGTGCATCTGGCTTTACATGGGCACTGGGGAATCAAAGCCAGGCTGGCAGGTCTTGAAAGTGAACTCCTTTAACTTCTGAGCCAGCCTGAGTTTTTGTTTCTTTAATGGTTATATATTCTAATTCACAGTTTTGATTTTCAACATTATTCAAAGTACCATAACCTCATGATTATAGAATTCTGTAAAAGTTTCATGATTTTATAAGAGTAATATGGATTAGCAGAGTCTCATGAATAAGAAAACCAGGTTTTGTGAGGAGAAGTGGAAGATAATAGTGTTAGGAGCTTGCATGCTGGCTTATGTGGTGCTAGGAGCTACATCCCCAGCCTGGCTAATGAGCTCTTATTCACTGTAGCATGAGAGGTGGGCCTCTTACGAGTTTTAGATCGTCAATATCATGTAGATGTTGTTATTTCTTGGCCTTTAGTGGCTTGCCCCAGATTTCCTACCTAATTAGAATTAAAACAGCATGAGTGAAAATTAATCAAAAACTATCTCTCTCTACCTACTTGAAGTATTTAAATAAGGATACCAACTGAGACCAAACTTTAAAATTTAAAAGTGAGCAGGGTTGGGGAGGTAGATGAGTGGGTAAGGATATTTGCTATACAAGCATGAGAAGCTGATTTTGATCCCCAGTACCCACAGTAAAAAGGCCATGTGGGGCCACATATGCCTGCCACTCTAATACTAAGTGGGTTAAGGCAGGAAAATTACTGGGGCTTGCTAGTCAGCCAGTCTGACTGAAAATGGCAGCTACAGGTCTCAGTGAGAGACATTGTCTCATAGAAGCAACACAGATGAGCAACAGAGGAGGAGAGAGGAGACCCCACAGTCTCCTCTGGCCTCCACAATGTGCTCATAGGGAACATTAATCAAATTAATCAAATACGCTGTTTGTCAAATGTAGTTCTCTGAAGCTGTAATGAACAGAAAGAAGATATGTACGTTGATGTCCAATAAACAAGTAGAAATGTGAGTTTGGGGCTATAGAAATGGCTTGGTGGTTAAAGGTGCTTGCTTGCTTGCCAAGTCTGAAGGGCCAATGACCTGGGTTTGAATCCCCAGTACCCATGTAAAGCCAGATGCATAAAGTGGCACATGTGTCTGGAATTCCTTTGTAGTAGCAGGAGGTCTTGGCGTGCACACACTCTCTATCTGCCTCTTTCTCTGTCTCTCTGTCTCTCTCTCTCAAATAATATAAAAATATTTTTAAAAATGTGAGTTCCTGAAAGATTTTAGAGCACATATATTCTTATATTTCTTGTTTTTTGTTTGTTTTTGTTTTTCGAGGTAGGGTCTCACTCTAGCCCAGGCTGACCTGGAATTCACTGTGTAGTCTCAGGGTGGCCTTGAACTCATGGTGATCCTCCTACCTCTGCCTCCCGAGTGCTGGGATTAAAGGCGTGTGCCATCACGCCCGACATACTCTTATATTTCTAATATTTATTTTACTATTTTGATAAATTAAAACCTATGTGCAGCTTAAGTAGATTCTCAGAACTGCACACTCAATTATGATGAGAATTTATTTGCTAAGAATAGGGATAGATCTGATATTTCATAGTCTTGTACTATATAGCTGGGCACAGGCCTGAGGCAAGGCCTGGGGGCATCCTGAAGAACTGACTTCTGAAAGAAGATCATAATCTTGAGACTTGATGAATTAACTTCCCTGAATTTGCATCTTTGAAGAGTCAGATGCCATGAGGCTGTAGTAGACTAAGTTCTGCCCTCCCTGACTGAAGTGAGACTGCCTCCACTAGGAGCAGTTGATGATAGTGCATTCAGGCTTTCAATGTTGAAGTATCTCTAGGGCTTTATGAGGGGCTTTCAGTACTCGAAGCACCATTCCTTACAGTCCAGAATCTTCAGATACAGACAACTTCTGAGTCTTCGAAAAATGGATGGGATTGAAGAAATGCAAAGGAGCTGTGTTTTCCCCTCTAAAATTGTGGATATTGAGATTACTTCTAAACTTTGGAGTAAAGAGAAATCTAGAAACTTAGAGTATGAATAGTGAAGCTTCTCAGAAGAATTTCTTCATGCCCAAAGAAAGAAAAAAGGCTATCCCTCAAACGTCTGAGGAGACCTCTTGGAGATGCCCCTTGGACAAAGTTTTCTAAGGCAATTATGGTTCATTTTAGTTTTTTTAAAATTCTTGTTTAATTTCATTGAGTCATCTTGGGATTGACTGGCCATTTTGTTGGTTAAAGTAAAGTACCATGGCATTGTCACAAAATCAATGAGGGGCATATGAGCAAAGCAATCTTTGATATCCAAGAACACACACACACACACACACACACACACACACACACACACACACACACACACACGGTGGGGGGGAAGGAATCAGAATCTTACAGAAAGGCTTTCATGGAGTGTGGAGTGTTGAGACTTCTGTTCACTGGAGGATCAGTACCAGAGAGAAACCATATACAATGGGTCATAGGAAAGAGAAAAAGCTACCATTGGAAACACTGGACATGTCAACAGTCCATCCCAGGTGAATCTACTCAGGGACTAAACCTTACCTGTGTCCCAGCAGTGCTGTGAAGTAGAATTATAACATGAGCCACTAATGCAAGCCACATATACAACTCAAGATTTTCTAGTAGCCACATACAAAACTAAAAATAAACAGATGATGTTTATTTTAATAATATGTAGTCTAACATGAAAATATTATTTTAGCACATAGGCAATATAAATTGTACACATTTTGTACATTCTTTTAAAATATTTTATTTATTTATTTATTTATTTATTTATTTATTTATTTATTTGAGAGAGAGTGAGAGAGAAAGAGGCAGATGCAGAGAGACAATGGGTGCACCAGGGCCTCCAGCCACTGCAAATGAACTCCAGACACATGTGCTACCTTGTGCATCTGTCTTTATGTTGGTATAGGGGAATCAAACTTGGGTCATTCTGCTTTGCAGGCAAAACCCTTAACCGCTAAGCCATCTGTCCAGCCTAGTTTTTAAATTTTTCTAACAAATACTTTAAGTGTTTTAAGTCCAGCATGTGTTTTCATATTTACAGTCTCAATTTGGACTAGCCATATCTCCATTGCTCAGCAGCCATGTGTGGCTGTGGCTGTTGGCTACTGTATTGGACAGGGCAGGTCTATTGTATTGTCAAACTTTTACCTGCTTGAAAACTATATTAAAAAGTATAGTCAGTGACAAGTCCTATTAAGCTCATGTCTTATCCTAACTCTTAAGTTAACACTGGCTTGAAATTATTCTGTTTGGGTCTGTGAATGACACAGTTATATATGGTAGGTATTTAGTAGTATGCTTAGTTTACAGTACATGTTCAACAAATATTCACAGGTGTGATTTTTAAGAAACTACAATTTAAAAAAATATTCTTATTTGTGGAGAGGAGAGACAGACAGACAGAGACAGAGAAAGAGAGAAAGAATATGAATGAGAATTGATGTGCCAGGGCTTTTTGCCATTGCAAACAAACTTCAGACACACAAGTCACTTTGTGTATCTGGCTTTATGTGTGAACTGGGGAGTTGAACCCGGGCCAGTAGCCTTTGTAAACAAGCACCTGTAACCACTGAGCCATCTCCCCAGCCACAATTTTTAAAAATTTTACGAATAGTCTTTATTTCTTTCTAGTGCTCAAGGGAGGCCCTTATTTAAAAAGGGCAGGATATTTTTCTTTTTGATATATTACGCTGCTGTTTCTTAAAGAAAATAAGGAAAAAAATTAAAGTGTCATTCCCCCCTTTCTTAATTTTCTTATAATGGGAGTTTTTGCTCTGATTGGTCTCCTGGCCCACTTTTTTTGAGTGGTTGATCCATTTCATATGTCTGCTTATTTTTCATGGTCTGCTAATATTTATAAATGAAAGACTTGATCGTTCATTATGGCTGACTGATGTGGTCACTGCATGAAATTATGTGGGTAATGTTTGCTTTTTCTCTTGATTGATGTTCCCCTGAGGTTGTGTCGGGAGGTGATTGATAGTTGGTTTGATTTTTTGGCCACTCTTTTTCTTTTCATACATTGAGTCTTGGCTGTGTTGCAGACTGAGCTGAGTGCCTGTGGGCGCCTACTGTTTAATGTGGGTGGCAAGTGTTGGGTTACTTAAAATTAGTAGGATTGGGCTGGAAGTGAAGTTCCTTGTTAGAGCACTGGCCTAATAAGAGAATCTGCATCCAGCACACTAGATGGAATAGTAGACTACTGCTGGAAGTTGGAGGTAGAGGAAGGAAAAAGGAAGGGGGGAGAGGGGGAGGAGAAGGAGAAATGAATTACCTGTTTAGTATATTCACTTTTTGTCTTGGACATTTAGTGTGTTATTCTATTTCTTTACAGGAATACACATGGTTTGATAAAAGCCTTGGTGAGATTATTACAGATGCAAGCTGTAAAAGAAGGTCAGAATGGGGAGAAGAACATACAGGATATATATAATATTAGGTAAGTCCTTTCTCCTTTCTTTAAAAAGAAAGAAAAAGGATTGTTAGAGTATTAGCTAAATTGTGAACTAACTCATGATAATCTCTTAAGAATTAGTTATTTGATTCAGCAGGATAGGCACAAAGCCATTGTGAGTCTTGACTTCTTAGGAAGTTATTGTTTCAAAAGCTCAGAGGAGTAAGATAAAGTTGACAATATACTCAGCATCACCATTGTGGATTACAGGGTTGCTTTTTGGAATTGAAATCTATTACTCGGAATTCAGGCCATTCTTTTAGTTTTAGAATATGTAGCTGTTGCTCAGTATGGTGGTGCATGCCTGTAGTCCCAGTACTTGGGAAGTAGCGACAGGAGATCAAAATTTCAAGGCAAAATTTAACTTTCTGGTATGTTTAAGACCCTATCCTGTGTGTGTGTGTGTGTGTGTGTGTGTGTGTGTGTGTAAAACTATCTTCTCACATGAAAATGGAGCAGAGATTCTTAAAGCATAATGATTTTTGGTCAGGCAGTTCAAACTTCTTATCTATAAAAAGTATTAAGATACCTCTCATGTTATTATCCAGGCCAAGGGAGTTAGGAATGCTGATTTGCCTTTTTCCCTGTCATCTCTAGAATGTGATATGGTAGAGTTATTTCAAAAAGAAAACATAGTAGCAGTATTGTAAAATGCATTGGGTTTTTTATGGGAGCTGTGGATAGGGGTATATCGTACTCACTTATTATGATGGCTCTGCCCATTTCCTGGAAGCTCTCAGAAAGCCTTTTCTTAATAGAAGGGCTCTCAGCAAAAGATCCCAAATATGAGTGATCAATTTATGTTGTCCTAGGAAATTGATAACTAGTTTATATATACAAAACATGCTTGCTCTAAAGAATGAGACAATGGTACTATAAACAAGGTATTGGGGTTCTGGGGAGATGGCTTAGTGGTTAAAGGCACTTGCTTGCAAAGCTTGCTGGCCTGGGTTTGATTCCCCAGTACTCATATAAAGCCAAATGCACAAAGTTGAACATGTGTCTGGAGTTCATTTGTAGTGGAAGGAGGACCTGATGTGCTCATATTATCTCCCTGTCTCTGCAAATTACATATATATGGATATGTCTGCATATATACACACATATATGCATACATTGGGGGTTGGGTGTGGTGGTACACACCTGTAATCCCAATACTTGGAAGGTAGAGGTAGGAGCATCAGAGTTCAAGGCCATCCTCAGCTACATGGCAAATTTGAGGCCAGCCTGACCTACATGAGACCTTGTCTTAAAACAGAGAGACAAATAATCACAAAAAAGGGCATATGCTTATGAGAGGAAGATGGCTTACATGGATTATGGTGATCTAACAGGAAAAATGTATTAGTAATTGTGAACCATCAGTGGCTTGGGCTTACAGCATCTGTACTTTAGTTAATTTGAGATCACAGAGTGCTGCCTGCTACTTTCTTGTGTTTATGATGATTTCCTATATAGGTCATATGTGAGCAATAGCTCCTTATTCCTGTGATCTCTTCTATAATTCTAGTGCTGCTTATGGTCTTCTTAAATTACTATTTTTTATTTTATTTTTCAAGGTAGGGCCTCATTCTAGCCAAGGTTACATGGAATTCACTCTGTAGTCTCAGGGTGGCCTCAAACTCATGGCTATCCTCCTACCTCTGCCTTCTGAATGTTGGCATTAAAGGCTTGCACCACCACTCCCGGCTTAAAATTTCATTTGTATATTATTGAGTTTCTTTAGCCATTTGAAAATTAAGGGCATTTGCATTTTATATATTTTTCTTAGTCTATTTTGTGAATATCCTCAAATATATAGAAAAGTTAGAATGTGGTACAATGAATTCACTGCTCTATTTTCAGATAGGTGAAGCAAAAGGAAAATTATTTATTTAAAAATATTGTAGAAATTTGCAGTTTAAAGGGCAAAGTTTACCAAATTTGATATTCTTCCCTTCTTTCTTCCCTTTCTCACCCTCTGCTTCCCTCTCGCTTTCTTTCTTTCTTTTTTTTTTTGTTATTTTCAAAATGATTGTAATGCAAGATTTTAGTGTCTAATCTCTTCTTTACTATCTTGACCAACATTGACCTGTAGGTGTAGGTGAGCAGATCTTAGTGTTTCTCCTTTTTTATAAGAAGTTCAAAATCTTGGGCTGGACATCCAGGATAGAAAAATATTCTATTTATTGTTCAGTTATTTATTCATTTTTAGATAGAGAAACTTGTAAGGTTTTTAAACTTAATTTTTGTCTATCAGTTTTATGGAGATACAATTCACATGTCCTTGGTAGTTCACATGATTGATTGCTTAAAGTGTACAATTGAAGCAGGGCATGGTGGCTCACACCTGTAATCCTAATGCCGAGCCTGAGGCAGTAGATTGCCTTGAGGTCAAGGCCCAGCCTTATTACACGATGAGTTCTGGACTGCCTGAGCTACAACGTGTGACCCTATCTCAAAGCAAAACAGAAGAAACTGACAACAATATAAATACAATTCAGTGACTTTTATTGTTACATAGTGATTGCCATAGTCAATTTAGTACATTTCATTCTCCTCCCAACACTTCTTCCTTATTAGCAGTTTATAGTTCCCTCCTTTCCAGTGTAGTGTTGTAAACCTTTGGTTCTTGACTGGCTGCTCAGTAGAACCACTTGGCTGTACTTCAAAAGGAATAACTGCAGTGTTAAGCAAATCTTCCAAATTGCATCAGTCTTAGTGGGGAGCCCTAGTAGTTTAAAAGACCTCAGGTGGGTCTGATTGAGTCGGGGGAATCCTGTTCTCTAATGTGTGCACTAGTCAACTGAGGATCTCCCACAGCTGCAGATCCTCCTTCCTTAAGTCTCAGGTGGGCTCCCTAGGCCTGGGAAGCACCCCGAGGATGCTGGTGTTCCCCCACTCCCAAGTCTAAGCAGCAGAGCTTGTGAGGTAGCTCCTGTACCTGGGAGCTTGTTAGAAGCCAGCTATTTGCACTACATAGCAGACTGCCTTCAATTTGGAAGATTTTTCTAGGTAACTCATGGACTTAATGTTTAAGAGGCACCGGTTGAGATCGTGGTAAAATGAACTATTTTGGCATGCAGAAAAATTTGAGTTAATCTATGTGTGAGTGTGGGACCTTTGCTCATCTGTAATGTTTTGCCTATTGTTGTCTTTATAATTCCTTTTGTCTTGTAGTTGGTCCTTCTAACTGCATCTTGTTTTCAAGGTGTGGCCAGGAAGCCTAGTTTAAAGAGCTAAAAATAAATGGATACGTCAGGTTTGCCTTGAGATAGGTGCACATTAAGAGGTCCAGAATCAATCACCTGAGTTGCCATAATCCGGTAATGCTTATGGAGAGCCCTCATGTGAATGGCTGTTTGACATTATAAATCAGTGGAGTGTAATTGAGTGTCTAAGAACCTTAAGTTCTTCCAGAGGGGATTGTGGATGGCAGAAACAGAGGGGAGGTGAGCCTGAAGTGCAGATTCCCCTCAAGAGAGCTATGATTACCTGAGTCAAGCATAAAATTGTCATGCTGTTTAGAGCCTTCTTGCCTTGGAGAGGCAACCAGTGAGCTGTATATGAAAGCATGAAAAGGATACCAGAAGCTTAGAACTCCACAGGGAGGCGTTCTCTGGATATGCTGCAGGATTAACTTCATAGTAAGACAAATAATTGGAAGCTTTTGGAGTATGAAGCTAATCTGTTTTTTAAAATAGTATTAGAGACTGCAACCTGGTTAATTCAGATCATAGTAAAACAGAATATTTGGCCATTGTAAGTGGATCTAGATGGACTTGCATATGTGTTCCAGAATGAGGGTGGGGAGAATATGTGAGGATCAGGACTGTTAGCCAATAGCTTCGCTTTGCCCCACTGAATTTTCTGATGGAGCCTTAGAGAGGGTGGTCTTTCTACTGCTCTAGTGCCTCTCAAACTTCTCACATATAAAACCACTTGGGAGGTAGCTGAAAGCATATTTTCTTGCCAGAGATTATTCTTCGTGTAGTAGTTTTCTGTGAGTCAAGTGTCAGCAAGTTCATCCATATGCTTACTGATAGGGATGTAGGTCATATGTGGATCATGCTTGAGAAATATTTCTTCAGCTCTGAGAGTTTGATGGCACCACGTGTGAGCTGAAGTCCCATTGTGGGTAGAGGGGCTCTTCAGTGGCTTAGTCCTGCCTCTTATCTTCTGTTCCCTACAGGAGAAACAAGGTCAGCAACGGTCTTACCCAGCGGTGGACCCTACATGTTATACAAGCAACCAGCCAGGCAAGATGTATCCACTTGCGCAATAGTGGCATGACTGTTGTGTTCTGACTGGATTTGAGCCCTGCTTCATGGGCAGGACTTCATGCCTGGTACTTAAAACCCAGTCACATGCCAGTGGCTGTGGTCTTAGGGCCTAGGAGGGATGCCATTACTGTTGTTTGGCTAGATTGATATGTTCTACCTATAAAATTGTCTTCTAAATGTGAAGATTTATGCCCATAGATTAGTGCTGACCTCAGCTTCGGTTAGAAAAGCTGCCTTTTGCTGTGGACAGCCATTACTGGGAGACTCAGAATTTGTTATAGTACTGTGAAAAGGTGATGGTTGAGTGCTCATCCCTAAATGGGATATCTGTGTGACCCCCTCCAAGGAACATTGTAGAAGAGGGATGAGAGGCTTATAAGAGGCAGAGGGTGGGGAGTAGCGCTGTGGTAAGCTGTCCTATAGATATGACATGGCTGTTGACTCATGAACTCACAGACACTCTGTGATTACATGCAGAAGACTTGCACAGGATTGGGCCTGTTAGCATTCTGTCATGGATGGTAGGAAGGCTCATGAGGCCTTACCTAAACATGAACAGTTATTGGCATTGAATGGCTGCTAGCAAAGGGGGAGACATTTTGTTCAGTGATATAGTCACTGGTAAGTTGCCCTTGCTCTAGCATGTAACCCTAATTAAAATCAATAGGACACACACACACACACACACACACACACACACACACACACACACACACTAAAGCAGAAGTGGGAGTAGTTGGGAAGAAGTGGGAGGTGTCAAGAGAAGGTAATGGGGGGAATATGATCAAAACACATTATGGACATGTGTAAAAATAGTCTCAATTGTAAGTATGGGGCGTGCAGACACAATGCATCTGTCAGCAGATGGGCAACAAAGTTTATGACAAGGTTTGGAACTTTTACTGTTGTCAAGAATTTTAAGAATTCTTTCTTTGCTTATGAACAAATTTTAAATTAGTCAACATTTCTTTTCTTTTTACCACTATTAAGGTGTCCTTTAGTTCTGAACTTTTTCTCTCCCTTTTGTTGATTAGAATTGTTTTAAAGCATGAGCAAATTTTTATGACTTGTCAATTATTAGAGGATAATCCTCATTTGCTTTTTAAAATAGGCTATTTTATCATGATTTTGCCTTTATAATTTTCTCTAAATATTCATTTTGTGGTAATCTTTTTAAGGTCTCTCTTTCCTCAGCAAAAGTGAGGAAATAGCTGTGAATTCATGAGCAGTAACTGCTTGTTCTGGAACGTGTGCATCATCCGGATGTGCTAGACAGAGGCTGACACATGCAGATAGCACATGCTAAGAATCTGAGCTGTAGGAAGGCTTGTTGTGATCAACATCAAGCTGTACTTCCTGAAATAAGGGAATGTCAACAATCTGGCACATGGCTCTGCAGGGCAGTTAGGTCAGCAGTAATGTGTGGTTGTACCCTGTGTAGAGAAAAGCAACATTGTCTTTATGTGTATTTGGTCATCTATAGATTATGTGGATGGATAATTAACTCTAAGGATTTATAGAGGTGTGTACTAATGGCTGAAATACTTTGTAATTCATCTTGATTCTTTGACTTTCCACTGAAGGCAAATTCATCTTTAGAGTTAACAAATACAGAAAAAGAAGATAAAGCCCCAGTGTTAATATGGATATACATTCACATAGACCAGTTTATGGTTGTGAATATCAAGATGTAGCTCTGTTTTTAATTTTGATAACTGACTTTCTAAACATTGAACTGTTTTGTGTTTTCTGTCACCTGTTTTGAAGATTGGCATGGAGGCAATCACATGAAGAGCTCAAGAAATGTTTTCTCTAGTGCAACAGTGTCTGTGACGAGCTCCATCACTAGAAGGAGCCACGGAAGACAGGATTGAGGGAGGGAGGCCTGGACAGAGGCCAAAGAGGTGGCCATGCGCCAGAGTACAAGGCCATAGCAAGGAATTCAAGTTTCAGTTGAAGAATAGTGGGAAGTCATGTTTTCCATTTTTTCTTTTTTGATGTATATACTCTTGTTTGAGATCACACATATTGTCTTTAGTTGTCCCATCTTTTAAAATCTGGATCCATTTCTCCTCCTTTCTTTGTTTTTTTTTTTTATGGCAAGGTCATTTGGATCATGTTTAAATGATGATGTGCCCATCTGAAGATAATATATCTGGAGTCACTGATGGCTGTCCGACTGCTCATTGGGGATTCAGATTCTGATCACCCACTCAGTGTGTTGTCTGATTTCTCTATTGCATAAGTACTACTCTCTTGTTGTAACTAGTAGACATTCAGTGGGGAGAACACTGTGGGGAGAACATGCATGTCTCCTGCTCCTTAATACTGCCAGCCAGTTTTCACTGCGATGACTCCATCACTCTTTCACATTTTTAGTGGTGGAGATAGGTTTTAGAGGTGAAAATAACAGTTGAACTAACAGAAATGTAGGCAGGGATAGGTGAGATTTTTTACTTGGAATTATTTTCTTTCTCAGAGAAATCTAAGTTAATACATTTATTACTTTGGCAATGTACTTCACATAATATATGAATGTTTCTAAAATTCAAAAGGGATTAACACTTTAAAAAGTATGTGGCTGCTATGTTTAAAATTTTATTTATTTTTATTATTTTGAGACAATGTTTTGCTTTGTAATCCTGTCTCAGCTCTTGTGTTACTGGGATTATAGACACATGCCACCATGCCTGACCCAAGTTTTGAATTTCTCTCTCTGTGTGAGTGTGTGTGTGTGTGTGTGTGTGTGTGTGTGTGTGTGTGTGTATTCATGTGTGTGAGTACAGGTGTACACAAGCCATGGTGTGCATATGGAGGTTAGAGGACAACCTTGGGTGTTAATCCATGCCTTCCACTTTGTTTGAGGCAGGCTTTCTCATTCTTCACTGCTGCCTTTGCCAGGCTAGCTTGCCTATAAGCTTCTGGGACAGTCTTCTGTCTGCCTCCCATCTTGCTGTAGGAATGCTGGAATTATAGATACTCAGGCTGCAATGTCTGGTTTTGTGGGTTCTGGGAATCTGAACTCAGGTACTGATGCTTGCAAGCACTTATCTACTGAGCCATCTTCCGAGCCACTTGAATATATTTAAGGCCTCTTACTGAGGTATAATCCCTATGTCATAAAATTCATTATTAAGCGTATAAATCAGTGTTTATGAAATTATGTTCACAAGATTCTGCTTTTGCTAATTTGAGAACATTTTCGTTATTCCCAAATGCTGGGATGACAGGCATGTGTCATCATGTCGAGCCTGTTTTTACTCAATCTCCTTTCCTCCCTCCCTCCCTCCTTATTTTCTTTTTGAAAAATTTATACAGGCATATATCATGTATTTTGATATATTCACTGTAGTAGTTTGAATATATGTCCCCCATAGCCTCAGATATATTTTTTTATTTAGGTTAAAATTCTTGATTAACACTCCAGTAGCCTGCTGGAGGGGTGTATCACTGGGGTTGGATCTGATTTTAGTCCAAAGGTGTGAGAGAGAATAAGTTTGTGCTCTGGTGGTGGGCTTGTTACTTCTTGGTGTTTGCTTGCTTCTCGTGGTTTGTCTCTCTGCTTTGATTTATGAAAGGGAGCCAGCTTCTGCCATTGGTGGAACTTCCCCTGGATCTGTAAGTTGAAATAAATCCTTTTTTTCCATTAACTGGGTATGGTTTGGATGTTTGTGTCAGCAATGTAGAACTGACTAGGATGTTCACCCTCCCCTTACATTTTCTTATCTTCTTCCCAATCCTGCTAAATCCCTTCTTTCAACCACTCTCCTTCTTATATTCATATCTTCTGTTTAGTTGCCTTTTTTTTGTGACAGTAAATTTCATTAGAGTTGCTTGCATGAGGATGGGTGATCAGGTTATTTAATGGAGCAGGGGCAACTTATCAGTAGTGACACCACTGAAGAACATGACATCCTTTCCTCAGCAATCATTAACTGCCATTAGCTTCTCAGGAGGGATGGGGTCTCCTAAACCCCTTTCTCATCCATGGTGGAAAATTGTCAGGGCCAAAATTACTATTTCTTAATGAGGTTGTTTAAAATCTTAAAACAAAAAACAAACCCCTCAGCAATGAGCTTTTATCGTGTGTTTTTTTTTTATTAAGCTGAACCTTTTGCTCTTTGAAGGTGTTCATGATTTCAGTAATTATTTTATGTATTCAATGAGGCATAGCTGCTTGGTTTAACTTAGCATTCAATAGGTATAGCACCATTATTTAGCCATCTCTACTACAGAGTCAAGCTTCCATATAGAATTGGAGCCAGTGGAATACATTAATATATTGTGATGGTTTGATCCAGGTGTCCCCCACAAACATATGTGTTCTGAATGCTTGATCCCTAGCTGATGGCAGTTTTGGAGTTGGAACCTTGTTGGAGGTGTCTTGGTGGTGGGCTTATGGTGGTTATAGCCAGCTTCCCCTTGCCTGTTTTTAGCACACTCTCCTATTGCTGTTGTCCATCTGATATTGACCAAGAGGTGATAATCTAGCCTTTGCTCATGCCATGGTTTCCCCTGCCATCATGGAGCTTCCCCTCAAAAGTCTGTAAGCCAAAATAAACCTATTCCTCCCATCAGCTACTTATTATTATTATTATTATTATTATTTTTCTGGCAGCAGTGAGGCAATGAGAAAGCAGACTATAACAGTTTTGATACCAGAGAGTGGGATACATTTTTGGTGCTAAAACCCCAATTCTGTGTCTTTGGCCTTTTGGAACTTGTTTGCAGGAAGAATGTGGATGTATTTGGAACCCTGGTCTAAGAGACACCTTGAAAGGCTGTAAGTACATAGCTTGATTTTGGTCAGAGTTGAAAGACCTGAATGCAGTAAGAACAATGGACTGTGAGGTTTGGCTTATAAAGGTGAGAAAGAACTTTGTCAGGACTGGTCTGCTAGCATGAGAGACTTGCTGCATTTTGCCTGCCTGTGTCCTGAGAACAGGTGCAGGGTTCCGTTGCATAGAAATGGACTGGTGTGAGCAGATGAAGATGGCACAGAGAGAAATGAAATCTTTGGGATGAAACTACTGCCTGTTTAGCTGCAAATGTTTGAGAGATTGTAACCACTGATATTGGGCCAGGTGATCTGCATTGGGACAGCAGGAAGAATGAGCACTCTTTTGAAGTAGGGGTCTGAATGTTGAAGTTTCCTATTCTTCAAAGACGGCTTTGTTTCCACCCTGGATTAACAAATTGGTAGCCCACCTAGTACAATGGAGTATAACAAATGCAGGAAGAGAGGGTCATTGGATTTTCAACATGGTTTTGTTTTTTTGGAAATGGCCATGGGCAGTGTGAAGCAGGTGTGTTAGATTGCCTGTGTGGAAACACAATGAGCCATAGGATGAACTGTGGGTTGCAGTGGAGACCCAGTGAAATGCCAGAACTATGGGGTGGCTGCCAAGGAGATCTGTCAGCTCCAAGTGAAGTTTTACCATACTGTGTGTAGCCAAGCTGGAGGGATGGAATTGGAAGTCCAGAGTGAATTATTGGACTCAGAGTTAGAGTTTGATATTTGCCCTGTTTGTTATAAATCTTGTTTTGGTTCAATGTGTCTTTGTTATGCCCAGTACTATCTTTTGCAATATGAATATTCTGAGGCATTATGGGTTTTTCTTTTTAATTTTTTTGGTATTATGGCTCAGTTAAAAACCTTAGATTATTGAGATGTTTGAATATAATTAGGATAGATAAAACTGTGGGGAATTAAAAAAAGTTATTTATTATTGATAAGTAGAAATACTGTATGAACAAGTCTTGTGTTGGTTGCCCCATTTATCTCCTCCCTGTCCCCAACCTGCTGAGGGCCCTGTTCAGTGGGATTGCTAGAATGGTTCATGGGATAGGGGGTTATGAGTTGTGCAAACAGTAGCCAGTTTATTTATTTTTTTTTGTGTGTGTATGTCGTTGTTGTGTGTGTGGGGAATGTCTCTCGATAATCTCTCCTACCATGGCTCGTAACAATCTTCCCACTCCCTCTTATGCAACCCCCTCTTACACAAAGTTCCCTGAGTCATGGTGGGTAAGTTTCAAATATGCTTTACTGTTGAGCTCTTGAGAGTCTCTGGGTTTCCACTTTGGACTATTTTGGGTATCCTTGGTGTCTGTCTCCATTACTCTTTCATAGGTTGCCTGACTTGCTGTGGAGGTAGCTCTCTTGCTCATCTTGCCACTTCCTCTATGGTTTCATTTGGGCCCTAGATGATGTGTTAGAGGCGATTCATCTCCCGCCTGGGAGTCAGCCATCATCTCAGGTCTTGTTGGTGAAATTGAGTTGTCCATGATTTTTAATCACTTCTGAAAAATAGAAACAGACAGGGAGGTAAAGGCCAGAGCCACTTGTTTTAGGGTTAGGTTTCCCCCTCCCCTATTTAGGGCCCTTCTTACCAGACAATGCCCCCATCTTCCTCAATAGCTTATTGTCCAAAAGTAAGGATTCTATGTAATTGATTCATTCTGGATTTAGTTTTCTGTATATCTCCCCCATTCTCTTCCATCCCAATTGTCAGTCTCACAACAATTCACATGTCAGGTTTTCTTGCTATTCAAGCTTAACCTGATTGGGAACCACAGATAAGCGAGAATATGCTGTTTGTTTCTCTACCTTATGTGAGATCTCTGAGTATGGTCTGTTCCAAATCCATCCATTTTCGTGCAAATCTCATTGCATCATTTTTCCTTACCACTGAGAAGATTTCCATAGTATATATGTACTGTAACTTTGATATCCATTCATCCAGCGATGGGCATTTTTTTTTTTTGGTTTCAGTTTTTAGCTATTGTGAATTGAGCAGCTAAAAACATGCTTGAGCAGATGTTTATGTTGACATGAGGAGCCTTGAGGGTAGATGCCCAGCAGAGGGATAGCTGGGTCCATTGGTAGCTCATTTGCATCTTTTTTTCAGGAGCTTACACACTGATATCCATAATGATTATACAAGTTTGCATTTCTACCAGCAGTGAATAAGGGTTCCTTTTCTTCCACATTCCCGCCAACATCTATTGTGGTAGATTTTTTTAATGATTGCCATTCTGACTGGAGTCAGGCGGAATCCCATTGTTGTTTTGATTTTAATTTCCCTGATGATTAAGGACATTGGGCATTTCTTAAATGGGAATTGGCCATTTGTATTTCCTCCTGGGAATTCCCTGTTGAGTGCACTGCCCCGTTTTTTGAATGGGGTATTTGATTTTTTTATTACTTAATTTTTTGAGTTCTTTGTAGGTTCTAGATATTAGTCCTCTGTCAGTGGTGTAGCTGGTTGATTTTTCTCCCAATCTGTTGGTGGTCTGTTGGCTTTGTGTATGATGTGCCTGTCTGTACAGAATCTTTTTAGCTTGATGAGATCCCATTGGTTGAGTGACTGTGGGGATTTTTAAAGTTGGACTGAATAAATTGCATCTTACATTGTGTATCGTTATCATTTTATGGAGTCCAGGGGCAGAGTGTAGTGGTTTGATCCAGGTGTCCCCCATAAACATAATGTGCTCTGAGTGCTTGATCCCCAGCTGATGGCAGTTTGGAATTGGAACCTTGGTGGAGGTGTGTTGTTGGGGGCAGGCTTTATGGATGTTATAGCCAGCTTTCCCTTGCCTGTGTTTGGCACACCTTCCTGCTGCTCTTTGCAGTGCTGTGGTGGAGGTGATATCCACCCTCTTCTCATGCCATCATTTTCTATGCTATAATGAGCTTCCCCTTTATTCTGTAAGCCCAAATAAACCCATTCCTCCACAAGCTGTTTTGTTCGGGTTCTTTTTGTACAGCAATGAGAAAGCTAACTACAACCTATATATGCATAATATACATATATTTTCATTAGTATATTTTATTTTGTTAAAAAATTAAAACGTCAGATATTCAGGAAGCCACCATTTCAGGGAATAACACATCATATATACCCTTTATTTTCTGAGGGCGGAGCTTGGGGGAAATAGTGTATATAGTTGTTTTGTAAGCAGGAATTCTGTCTGTGGCCATACCACCCTGAACGCGCCCGATCTCGTCTGTAAGCAGGAATTTATCCAGGTTGAATGAAGTCAAAATACTATATACACTTACCTTTATTAGTACCTATCATTTTTTGTGGGGGGAGGGGAGTGGTCAGGACCTTTTGAAATAATCTCTTATGAATTTTTGGATTTTCACCTAGAAAATATATAAACCTATGTGTTTAAAATTTTACATCTATGTTTAAAGGGCTTATAGAAACCTTTATATAAAGATCAGGAGAAGAAGGAAGGTGAGCGAGAATGGAGTTGGGGTCCAATCTGTCCTGGATAAGCCCAGTAGAGTTAAGGATAAGAAGGAAGCTAACCACATCCAAGACCACCTTGCCAGATTGTCTGGCTTCTTTTCAGTTCGATTCTGTTTAGATGCATGTTTCATGTGTGCTTTCATATCTCAATTTTTTTTCTCTTTCCCACTTGGGAAAATATTTGCTTACAATTTGTGATTCTAATCACTTGGGATTAGTAACAGGATTTATAATGATACCTGAGGAATTAGCTATAAATATTATATATTACTTAGGAATACATGCTAGAATTACTTTGTAAGTTTTTCTAAATGTAGATGTTTAATATAAAGATTGGAATATTATCTAAAAAAATGTCTACAACCACAAAACTCCATAGCTGACTTCTTTGCCTGGCTTTTTTTTTTTTTGTATTATTATGCCATGTAACTTGATGAAAGGAAGGTCTTGGATCCTCAAGTACTTATATTCAGCCCCTGGCTCCTCCAGTCATTACCTGTACCTAAAATAGTTTCAGACACTGTTAGACACGCTTGCATTATAATGCTGGCTTTCATAAACCAACCTGGCTTTTCAGAAAGAGATCCTGGGACAGGTTTAGTGTGAGGGCAGAAGCATTATAATGGGAAAAATATTTTCAAATGACTCTTAGATGCTCCCTGGCTGTCTAATGGACTAAAGGAAAAATGTCATCAGTTAAAAATGTCAACATTAAAAATATTTTTCTGAGCAGCTTCTGTGGGAAACAACACATTTGTTTTCAAGTTATGCTATGCATAACAATTCAGAATTGGTGTATAATTTTTCTCTTTGCTTCACGTTTTCTTTATATAGTAATTTTCATGGTAGAATCTTACAATTTTTTTTTTACCTTTGAAAATATTGTTTTGTAAAATCCAGCTTCTAACCAGCACTTTCCAATCACAATTCAGAGCAGGTAGAGAAATGCTTTCAAAATGCACATTTGATGTAGTAAGTGCTCTGCTGTGCTCTGAAAGCAGCAGAGTCACAGCTGCATACATGAAAACACACGGTGACTGCAGGCATTGTTTTCTCACACAGATAAGGCAATCTGGGCCAGTTGCTGAATTGATGATGTAAATAACATCAGAGCTTTCTGATATTGAGAGATGTAGAAGACAAGGTGGAGGTGCCCTAAAGGTTACAAATAACTTGTGCTTTCTGATTTACCTACCACACAACTCTTTCTTTCCTCATTTCTGTTAAAATTAATGTATTTATTCTTGAAAAAGTGAATAGAGTTTTATCTTATCATTGCCTCCATGGTAGTCTAGTAAAACCATGCATATATCATTCATTCTTTGCCCACTTCTTTCTGTAAGATGAGTGTTTTGTTCTGGGTTGTAACAGTAGTAGTGACATGTTTGTGTCTAAATCTGCATGCTTCCTTGGGTCTTTGTTTCTTCCTCTCAGTAGTATCGACTTTGGAACAGTAAACTATTTTCATCATGTAATTTATTCTTTCACTTATGACAACGTGAATGAATTAGCTCAAGAGTTAAAAACGATGGCCCAGGAGAAGTGTATGGTGTGTGTGCATATCTATATCACTATAGATATGCAATTAGCAGAGAATGGGAAACACAGACCTTCTTGTCAGAGTGATTATACTCTAATATTCAAATCTACACTGGTGATAATCATGCTAGTATTAATTTACAGATTTGTTCTTTGTTACTTACAACATTATGTGCTTTACTTAAAAGCAGTTAAAACACTCTCACATTTTAGAATGGGAAGATACCAATGACTGTAAAACAAACTGGTTCACCCCGTAACAGGTAATAGGACAATCAAGGCGCAGTAAAAGATATTTCTAGGCACTAAAGGTGAACTGATTGTCTGACTCATTGATTGTAAGAAACAATGCTATTCTATTTTAAGGAGGAAACAGATTCTATAGGCTACCTCAGGAGTTAGGAAATTCTGATTTCAAAATTTTTCCTTCTGGATACAACATTTGACTTTCCTATGTAATAAAATAGCAAAAATAAGACCCCTCTCTTTTGAGTCCTTAGAATTCAGTAGAATTTGGCCTTAGAGCTGTTTTAGCTTATTTGAGTGGAGAGCCATCTATATGTCTTTCTGCCTCTACAGGATCTGACCATACCTTTATTCTATATATGGTGGCATGGGTCTTTAGGTCTGTGAGGTATTTAGTCTGATATCATTTTACAAATGAAGGAACTTTGGCCAAGGGAGGAGGTTAAGTCTCTTACTGGAGCAATTGGCTGTAGAACGTTGGGGATATAGATCACTAAGTAGAGTGGTTGCCCAGCATACATAAGGCCTCAACACAAACTGGACATTGTGCTGTGTATCTGTAGTTTCAGCACTCAGGAAGTACAGCCAAGAAGATCAGAAGTTCAAAACCAGCCTGGACTACATATAAACCGGTTTAAAAAATAAAAATCTAATTTAGAATTCTTAATTCTTAGTTTCCAGCTTTACCTGCAATGTTTCATCCTTTCTTTGACACATGCTATGTAACAGTAAGAGATTTCAAGCATGCTGCTTGGTCACTGCTTGTATAGAAACAATAATGATAAAGATCCACCTTTGCTTTTGTGTTTCAAAGCATATAGTTTATGGCTTCTATGATTAGTTTTGTAGGTGATTCTGTTGATTGTATGGTTGTCCCATTCATCATTTTAAATAAAGGATGGAGTCAATTATTTATAACTTGATTGGCATATTTGGTGAAAATTAAAAAAAACATTTTTTTTTCTAGGTAGGGTCTCATTCTAGGCTGGGCTGACCTGGAATTCCCTATGTAGTCTCAGGGTGGCCTTAAACTCATGGCCATCCTCCTACCTTTGCCTCCTGAGTGCTGGATTAAAGACGTGTGCCATCTCACCCAGCTGATAATTGAATTAAAAAAATTAATTAAAAAAATTTATTTGTAAGCAAAGAGAGAGGGGAGATAGATAGATAGATAGATAGATAGATGATAGGTAGAGAATATGAATATGGGTGTTCCAGGGCCTCCTGCCCCTGCAAATGAATTCTAGACATGTGTGCTACTGTTCACATCACTTTATAAGGGTACTGGGGAATTGAACCTAGGTTGTTAAGCTTTGCAGGCAAGCGCCTAAACTGCTGAGCCATCTCTCTAGCCCTGATAATTGAATTTTGAGGCATGGTCCAGATTTTTTTCCCTCTCTCTCTTTCCTTTCTCAATATTATTTCCAATTTATGCTTCTTAACTTGGGTTGGGGACATGGTAAGGTGGTAAGGTGCTTGCCTTGCAACACAAGGACCTGGATTTGATTCTTAGTACCTGTCTATAATGCTTATACATGGTGGCATGTGCTGTGATTCCAGCACTAGAATCACAGGGCTCACTGGCCAGCTCGTATTCCTTACTTAGTGGGTTCTAAGCCAATAAGAAACACTGTCTTAACGGAGGTTGATGATACTTCTGTGGATGACACCGAGGTTGTCTTTGGCCTCCACATGCATGCACACACACATGCCATTTGTGCACATACAAACACACACAGACTACATTAGAAATCTTATTAACTTGTTTCAGTTGTATATCCTTTCACATTTTTTGTTTGGATATACTTGAAGAAAGTTGAATGGCTAATGGAAGTGTTTTGCTTTGAATCACATGTTCCCCAGGAACTCAAGTGTTCTGAATGCTTGGTTCCCATCTGAGAGCCATTTAAGAGATGAAGCTTTGCAGGAGGAGGTGTGTTGTTGGGGTGGGCTTTGGGTGTTATAGCCAGGTCCCCTTTGCCAGAGTTGGAATCATTCTCCTGCTGTTGTTTTGCAACTGCTGTGGCAAGTAGGTGATGCCCAGCCTCTGGTTTACCCTGCCATCATGCAGCTTCCCCTCAAGACTGTAAGCAAAATAAGAAACTTTCCTCCTATCAGCTGCCTTTGGTTGGGTGCTTTATCCCAGCAACATGAAGGTAGCTACAACAAGCAGTGAGTGAGTGAAAGGGGGGGAAAAAAAGAAAAAAATTTTGAATAATCTATAAATTTAATAATCCTTGAATACATCAAGAGTGAACTATACTTAGCCTTATGGCATTTAAATGCTCTAATTGTAATATTTTAGATAGGAAAATAACTCCATTTTCTTTCATGCTCAATTAGCATACATATTATCTAATGCTGTTTATTTAGAATAAGAATCTTTATTTTGCAAAGACATAATTTTACATTTGGTTTCCACTTTAAACCTTCTAGTTTCTAATGTTTTGTGTTACTATTGTGCCTCTTATGCTAATTTTTGTTGTATTTTCACACAAGAAATTAAAAATAAATTCAGCATGATTGAGTGAATACTTTCAGTTTCATGTAAGCAGGTAAGGTTAAAATCACAGTCTTCATGAATAGCTCAGAACTACTACTATGCTTTAGTAAGTTTTGTGTCACTCATAGCACTTGCTATTTACCTGGATCAGTGGTTTGGAATGGGGACAATTTTGCCTCAAAGGAGACATTAGACAGTTTCTGAGAACAACTCTTGATTGTTCTGACATGTAGTGGGAAGATGGCAGGGAGCTGTTGAACCAGCTGTGTGGCACAGGGCATCTTCACAGTAAAGAATGGTCTAGCACTGAATGCCAGTAATGCTAAAGCTGAGAAACCCTTGTGCTTGACATACTTTATCCATTGCATTATGTATGCACAAGATGGTTCTCCTTGTATTCACATGCCAATATGATGATTCATAAGAGAGAATTTAGCTCTTTGCTTCATGATGCTTAAAGTATTAAAATACATTTGTAGCAATTATAATTGATTTTAGATTATTTGTATTCACTTGAAATAGTGTAATGCAAGTCATCAAGTGCTAATCAACAGAGTCAGTGTTCTTTTGTACATTGCTTCTGTTAAGATTTTTAGCTTCTTAGAATCAATATTGAACATTATCCTCTAGAATGTTGCCACTTGGGCTGGACATAATTAGTTATCTGGAGAAGTTAATTATCTAGAGGTCTAAATCAGTAATTAATCTGGATCTTTATTCTAGTATATTCTACTTAATCTAATTTTTAGAGATTAAGTCTGAGATATAAATGGAATTGGCTGAATCCAATAGCTGGTAAAAGAGGTCTTCTGTTTCATGCAGTGAAGTGAGAGTGGGTTCTCAATGTGAGTGGATCAGGAGTCCCATTGCAATGAGTCATTTGCTATCTGTGCATCATGTCTAGTCTTATTTTGAAGTGATTGTTTTCATTTCTGTTGATATGACTTAATTTGAACAAAACGATATGCTTTTGAAGGGAAGTATGTCTATAGTATTATTACTTTTTCCCCTTGGAGATGGATAATAGAGGAGGGAGATAACATTTAAAGGGAAAATTACTGAAAAGCAATTCAGTGCTTTGAGATTACACAAAAGCATTCTTGTAACTTTTTCGATTTCCTTCTTAAATTGCCTTGAGTGCCACCACTTGTGGTTCTTAAATTTGGCCACACCGAATTACCTATAGACTTTAAAAAAGTTGCTAATGTATGTATGTTATTCCCAACTACCCCTAGGTAACTGAGACAAGGCACTGACTCAAGATCTGCACAGATAACCTGACAAGCAACCAAGATTGAGAGCCGCTGCTTTGTAGTACTCTGCTTGATCTGGGCTAGGCAGTGAGGATTTGTGTTTCTAAGTTTATGGGTGCTCCTGCTGTATTGGAATAGCTCCTGTGTTTACAGAACAACCAAGAAGTCAGTCTTTAAGAAGTCACCAGAGTACTGAAAGTGGTTAAGTGGTAGCTTACTTGCCCTGGGCTTAATCTTCAACACTATGAAAGTAAATAATTTTAAAGAAACATTTTTTTAAAAGATAGGGTCTATGTGTCTCAAAGTCTTAAACTCATTACATAGCTCAGAATGACCTTGAGATTTTGATCTTCCAGCCTTTATCTCCCAAGTTCTGAGATTATAGGCCTGTACTACCACACCTGCTTCATGAGGTGCTAGGGATTGTATTTAGGTATTATGTATGTTAGATAAGCACTCAGCCAACCGAACTACATCCTCAGCCTTCCTTTTTACCATATTGGGGTCTGATTTTTTTTTTAACATATTGCTGGCTTCAAAATTAAGGTTATAAATGGCATTATGTATATGAGTCCTTTGTGTTAAAATACTGGTATTTCTGTATTGAATTTTATATTATAATGAGTATTTCATATTTTCATAAAGTTTCCCGGGCAGAAGAAAACAACATCAATGGTTATTAAAACCTTTGTTCAGTACTTTGTAGTTTCAAGCTTCTGGGCTTTTTGAACTATTTAAAATGACCTGTGCTTATGCATCTGTTTTTCTTTTCTATGTTTTATTCATTGAAAATCCTCCAGATTTAAGATTTTATGTTTAATATAGTCTTTTAAATCATCTTTATGGAAAGAGCTCTGATAAGATTTTTTCCTGCTCAACATTAATTATAAGGATAATTTGCTTGAGATGGGAGGAATAGTTTCTTTTCGTCCTTTGAGCTGAGAAGGCAGAAAGTGTGAGCAAAGGACGGACAGTGCTTGGCAGTTGGACTAATGTTAGGGGAGATGGAAACTGGCCTGGGAAGCAGGAGGATGAGTTGGCTGTGGCCTCTAGTTTTGAGAGTTAGTTGATTCAGGAGCTTAGCCACAGGCAGAGCTATTAGATTGCAGAATCCTGGCTCAAATTTGGATATCAGAGATTCTAGGTCCATTTTCGTTTTTGTAAAGGAATTAGGGGAAAACGTCAGTTCCAATGAAGCAACTCTGCAACAAATTCTGGAAGTACTGGTTTTGTGGTATCACAAGCCCTGGGAAAGTCGCTTGGTGTGTTCACTTTTTTGCTGGTCTGTTTGGATATTGAGAATGTGTGGTCCTGAAATGGCAGCTAACAATGTGCCTTCCTGTGTTTTCCAGAAATCATCCTCAGCCTCTGATCATTGTGCTTGAACACAGGCCCGACTGCTGGCCAATACTTCTGCAGCAGCTGACAGCTTTTTTCCAACAGTGCCCTGAAAGGTAATGTAAAATCAAATAAATGAAGGAAATAGAATGGCATGTGCTAATTTTAGAGCTAGAGTTATTATTTTTTAAAATTTATTTTTAGCTGTTATGACTATAAAGTTCCTGAAAAAAAATGGCCTAGTGGTGGTAGAAGTTTTATACACTTTTCTGTATAACAGACAGTAATCTACCAGAGTTGTTGGTTGTTGAAATATTGAATATGAGGAAAGCTGTTATTAAAGCAGGTGGGCATTACCTGGTGGTTAGGAAAGGTAAATAAATATTCAGTAAACTGAATACAAAGGATAAATTCTTTCTCCTATAGATTGGCTAGTGAAATAATATATTATTGGAAACTTGCAAGTTGGGGTTAGGTTGCCTTACTCTGTGGGATCACGTTGCCAATAGATATAAGTTTAGGATCACCAAGGCCTTGTGAAGGTAGTAGGGCTCTTCTCCTTTCTTTTGTCTTCTTACTATGTGGCACCAGCTCAAGTCTTTATCATCTCTTGCTATGGCTCTTGCCACCTGCTCCTAACTGTTGTCTCTGTGTGTAGACTTGTCCATCAGAATGATTAGTCAAGAGAGGGAAACTCATTGTATCACTTCCTTGCTTAGATCGCCATAGCTGTGCTTTTCATGTGTGAACTAAACAGAAAGATGCTCCCATCCTTTCAGGTCTATTTCATAGACCTTATCCGTTGGTGCCTTGTGTTTCTACTGGGGAAAACCCAGAGATCTGCTTTTTAAAAAAAACTTTATTATTCATAACTAGATACATTTTATGAATAAATCTTATGATGGTACCCCCATTTCCCTCCTCCCATTTCCCAATCTACTGGGGATCCTCCTCGGTGGGCATACTGGATCAGTCCATGGAGTAGGGGGTTATGAATTGCTCTAGAGGTAGCCAGTTTTCTGCCTCACCCCTTTGTGTGTTGTTGCTGAGGGGGGCAGGGTCTCTGTATATTCTCCTCCACCATGGCTGTTTTTTTAAAATCATTTGAAACTCCTCAGACTACAGGTCAAAATGTGTCCTGCAGTACAATTCTGACCAGTCTTCTAGTTTGATCTTCTCCTGTGTTCATTTCTTCATTCATGTTTTGCCAGCACACTGACTTGCTTTTGGTTCCACACGGAAAGCAGTGCTGTTTCCTTCTGCCCTTGCTCTGGCTTCTTGATACTCACCCTCTTCTCTTGAAACTTACTAAGTCCTCCACTTTAAATCTCTCCTCTATTTCCTACCTAGTAAATTTTTGCTTACTGCAAGTTGTATTTGGTGTCTCTTTTATGTGTTCCCAAAATAGCTTGCAAGTGTGGTTTCTAACATCATTGCACTTACCACCTGGTTGTATCCTCTGTCAGCTGTGAAAACTTTTTGGGAGTAGACACTGGGTTTTCTTTTCTTTTCTTTCTTTTCATTTCTTATCTTTTTTTTCCTTCATTGAGATACACCGAGTGGGCCAATAATGAGTTGGTATCCCCATTTCCCCAATTTCCCTCTTCCCTATCCCCAATTGGCTGTGGGTTTTCTTATGTTTTAATATTGCTTGGTGCATTTTTAGGGGCTTGATCAATTTTGTTTTTTTCTTTTTTCTTTTGTTTTTTTTGAGGTAGGGTCTCGCTCTAGCTCAGGCTGACCTGGAATTCACTGTGTAGTCTCAGGGTGGCCTTGAACTCACGGCAATCCTCCTACCTCTGCCTCCCGAGTACTGGGATTAAAGGCATGCACCACCACGCCCGGCCATTGTAGGAGTTTTTTTGATCAATTTTTATAAACCAAAGCACATGAATTACATGGTCTGTGTAGTGGATTGAAGAGTATTTTATAATTTATATATTTTTGCTACTTGGTATTGACCATACAGTCTTACCTTGCTAGGCATGTACTGTACCACTGAGCTACATTGCAGCCCTTTTGAAAGTTTTATGGTATCCTATCACTTCATAGCTTCTTAGGCCATTTCTGAGTTCATTATCTTCATTTTTTAGTTGGAATTTCTTGATAATTACTGACAGTTTTCAAGAGAAACAGGGGCTCATGTTTATTTCACTTCGGGCCATAATTATACAATGTTATAGCCTTGGTGGCATATAAACAACAAAGATGTATTTCACACGGTTCTTGATGCTATAGGGTTCAAGATCAAGGAGCTGGTAGATTTGCTGTTTGGTGGGGCCTGCTTTTGGGTTCTCAGAGTGCCATCTTTTCACCGTGTTCTCACATGGTGGAAAGTCAAGGGAATTCTCACAGGTCTGTTGTAGGAGCTCTAGTCTCATCTAGAAGGACCTAATCCCTTCTTATAAGTCTCATGCCTTAACATTTCCACCAGGGATGTTAGAATGCCAATATATGAATTTTGGGTGGAGATACAAATATTCATTCCATAGCTGCCATTGAGAAAAAATTGAATGAATTAGCTCAAAATGACCATTGTGATCCTGTTTTCCCTACCTTGTATGGTTTTTATCAGGTAAGATAAAAATAGCTAGTAGGTAAATCTTTCTTCTAATAATACCTGATAAATTCTGTTACAAACACCCAAAGAAATTTATAAACATATTTGTTTGGTGAACTTTCTGTTCCTATCTAGAAGTTCTAAATTCTTCTATATTTTTAGAAAAGGATAATTTCAACCACAGTTTGCAAGATGGCATTGCTAATGCTGTTTGTGCCCTTTCATTAGATTATTGGATGTAACTTTAGAGGCAGTTAAGTTGTTGTCCAGAAAATAATCCAGATGGGTTGATAATTTAATAAGAATATGAGCAGTGATTTACAATTATGGAAGGAGGAGAAATATAAGGACAGCCTGATTTCTTTCTGTGTTAGGAATTATCGATTAAACCAATTACTTAGGTCAGATATGTTGGAATGTTATGCATTTTCATGCTGGTTTTTGTTGCATTGTTTATAGTAAGTTCCATACTTATTTATTTATAAAAACATTTTATTTATTTGTTTGAGAGAGAGAGAAAGAGGCAGACAGACAGAGTGAGAGAGAGAATGGGAACGCCAGGGCCTCCAGCCACTGCCAATGCAATCAACACACATGTATTACCTTGTGCATCTGGCTTTATGAGTGTACTGGGGAATCGAACTTGGGTCCTTCTGTTTTGCAAGCAAACGTCTTAACCGCCAAGCCATTTCTCTGCCTCCATATTAATTTATTAAAGACCTATGTCATTAAGATTTCACTTTTGCTTTCAAGAAACTGAGAACTATGTAAATTGATGATAGGTACTTTAGGCCTGGTACCTTAAGCCTATCTAGTTGAACACATGGTATTTTAGATGAGGGAACTTAGGAAAGCAATATTACATGACTCGATCCAGGCCAAGTAACATGTTAGTGGATTTGGGTTTAAAGCCTCCCTTTTTTTGTCTCTTTCATGTCTTTTCTACTGTCTCCCTTACTGGTGAACATAAATAGAGAAGACTTATTTGAAAAGAGAGATACAAATGTTCATATTTAAGCATTCTTAATCACTTTGGGATTTGAGTTGTCTGTTTTATTGTATTCCGTTTGCTCTTTAAGCCATGGTAATTTCATACCTCACTGAAGTGATAGTTAATCATTGGATACCACACAGGAAATTCAGAATATAAAATCATGAAGAATTCAGCCAAGGAGATTTTTAAATAGTGCATTGTCCTTAAAGATGCACAATATCATCTTCCTGATGTCAATTCATAATGACATCTTGGCAGTGTTTTTTACATGAACCCTGCATTTCACCTTCAGCATCTCAAGGTGTAAAAAACAAATAGGCTATCCATGAATGCTGCATGGTCTGGGTAGTTTGTATTCTTTGGAGAATATACTATTAGAGAGACAAGAGGAACGATGCCTTACATCTCTTTTCTTGAAACTTTCGTTTCATAGTCCAACCTATAAATACATTATCTGATTCCTTTATCTATGAAGATTTTTGTTTCCTGTAATAATAGGAATTACAGCAATAATTTTGCATTAAATGCCTTTTGATTTTTATAGCTTGATCATTTGTGTAGTCATTAAAAAAGATTTCTCTCGACTGAATTCCATGAGAGCAGGAAATTTATTATTTAATTTTTTTGCAGCACAAATTGATGCATGAATTCTATACTCTAGGTGGTCCATAAATTTTTGCCAAGTGAAAAAAATTGATGAATGAATGAAAAATAATTTAAGTTGTATGGATTGGTAACTTTAAAATTGTAATGTTAAAGGTATTTTGAAGTCACATTACTGTGGAATGTGCAGTATTATAAAATAATGTTGTCAAGAATAAGTCAAATACCATTTATTCCATGAAGTAATTGCATTTTGTTCCATTCTTTTGGCAGTTTTCATGTCCTGCCATGTAGTTTAAGGACATTAACTGATTGCCCGTGTCAGAATATATGCTTTTTAAGAATAAATAATCCTAAATTCTGTGCTGTATCTTAGATAATAATTCCTTATATATAATAAATTATAAGATTAAATAAAGTTATATTTACTTGATGTATCCAGTTTTACATCTCTACAACAGTGTAGCTTAATTAACTGATTGCAAGTCCCTTTGAAGGCTTTGTGTATATAGTCATTACTGACCAGCAGTAAACAGAAATCCATGGTCCATGCCCTTGGTTTTACTAAGGGTATAGATATTAAATATGTCATGGTAATAAAGTTTTTGGACCATGGGAGCACATAGTGGGTGCCTGACCAAAGAACACCTCTCAGGAAAGTTCAGGAAGTAAAGCAGATACTGAAGGATGATAAAGATTAAATAGAAGGTAGGGACAGAATAGGAAGAGAGGAAAGAATGTAAATTTCAAGTGTAGGGAGCAGCAAGGGAGAAGAAAGCCCAGTGGATTGATTGCAGACCTGGAATAAGTGTAGTGAGTTCTATAGAGTGTGAAGAAATGCAGCAATGATCGGAAAGATCAGCAGAGGCCAGATTATAGAAGTACCATGAATTCGGCTTAATATTATTTCTTAAAGAGAATCAACTGTCAGTTGGTGAATGACATGGTCAGATTGTTATTTTTGAAGATAACTCTGACATGTTAGTGACTGCAACCGGATGTAGGGTTAGGAGTTAGGATTGTAGTTATTGGAATATAATGAAATCTAAGTAGATATGAAAGACATGTAGATGTATAGCTTTAAGATGGAAATGCTTACTTTTGAGGAGAATGTTGACAACTACTTCATCTCTCCTTTAGTCTTTATCTGTAATGGGAATAATTTTGTTTTAGGAGGCTTTCATAGGATCCATTGAGCTTAAAACTTAAAGTTTTATAGTTTATATGCTATACAAGTTAACAATTCAGTAGCTCCACTTATCCATGCTGGGGGAGACATTTTAAGATGTCCAGTGAATGGCTGAAATTACAGATAGTATCAATGCATCTCTTTAATATAAAAAGAAAAGGAAAAAAAGAATTTGAGAATGATCACTTAGTCACTTAAAAGGGTGCATCTTACGGCTTCTCTTTGGTACTTGGGAATTGCTGAGATTCCTACTTTCCTGCTTTGGTGTCACTATTGAGTAAGAAGTGATAATAAGCTAAGTGCTTCACAAGCCAGAGTCATGCACCACATGGATGTATTCAATAAAGGGATGACCTGTATTCTGGAGGAACAGTGGGTAGTGTGGAATTTCATTATGCTACTTAGTGTGATGTGTTCTTTAAAACTTATGAATTGTTTGTTTCAGGAAATTTTCACGAACTATTTTCAGATAATGGTTCAGAGCAACTAAAATTGTAGAACGGAAAATTGTGGGTTAGGGGGAATACTGTAAATGTTAACCATCATCAAAATCATTTCAGGATGATGACATTTTTATCTGTAGAGTGTTCCCATAAATGCATGCCTCTGTCATACTGTGGGAGGACAGATCTTGAGATCTGTAATTATAAACCAGTGTTCTCAAATAATTCTAAAGCTTGGCTTTGGAGGTATAGCTGCTATTTTATTGGGCAAGAAGAGTCACTTAATTGTGGAGATCTGGTTTTTAGTCTCCTGGTCTTGAGACATTTTCTCCTGTGCTCAAAGAGCTGTTTGGCTTAGATCCTCTTGGGCCACAATGGAGTGGCGGATCCAAAAAAAAAAAAAGCAGGGAGGCTGGGGATATTGCTTAGTGGTTAAAGGCACTTTCCTGCAAAGCCCAGGTTTGATTCCCCAGTACTCACATAAAGCCAGATGCATAAATTGGCACATGAGTCTAGAGTTTGTTTGCAGAGGCAGGAGGCCCTAGTGTATCTTTACTTTCTCTCTCATAAATAAATAAAAATATAAAAGCTTAGGATTAAAAATAGATTTTTTAAAAAAAAGAAGCTGTATTTGATAGTATGACAATTGATGATATACTATGAATTATAAGTTGATATGAGCCACGTATCTATTTAGCAATATTTTTAACTCAGTGACTGACTAATGCATGACATGACTTGCAGGTCAGAAATTTCATGTATCCAAATAATGGCACCATTTCTATGGTATTTGTATTGTGAACCATCCCAGTTACAAGAATATGCTAAACTCCGACTAGCCCTACTGAAAGTTTTACTTCAACCTCAACTTCTTTGTGACACATCACAACCATCAGTGTTAGAGCAACAGATACTTCAATTGTGTTGTGACATGATTCCATGTCTGCAGGTAAGGTCCTTCATCTTTTAACTGTGTTGTTAACAAACATAAAGTAGTTTTAGATCCTATGTGATTTGCAAACTCAAAGCTAATCCAGAAATGCTTGCAATTGTGGAGGAGATGAATCAGATTTAGATCTAACATTCATGTACACTGTTAACTAAATTTACAGGAAATATGAATCAACACCTTCTATCTTGGGATTCATAGGAGGGAAAATTTTCTTTGGAGAAAGATTCAGGAGGGAAAATAATTTTTAGTTGAGATTCTCCTTGTGCTAAATACTGGTAGTGGTATAAACAAAACAGAAAACTAAACCAAATACTGCTTTGTGCAAATTTAAACAGAAGGCGTGTTTCTGAGCAAATATACTCTGAGAATGCAAAGCTCAACCAACTGCATGCTGCATTGCTCTGATGGCTCCCGTAGTCCAGAAGCCCATACATAAGTGAATTAGGAAAGTTATAAACGTTCAGTGTAGATGGATGGAAGGTGGTATATCATGGCATGGATAATATGCTAAGGGAGTTCAGGAGACGGAGTATTGAGTTAATGAATCACTGCAACTGCTGATTGAAAAAAAAAATCATTTACCAGTGTGTTGCAAGTGTTGTGGCTCATTTGGCTAGCCCATCCCATGACCAAGGTTAGGCAACTTGCTGAGATCTGGCCACCATATGGCTAAGCTGATGGAGGGAATATATTACAAAGTGATCACTTTAGGTCACAGCTGACCTGTTTTAAGTTTGTTAGCAAGGAACCACTAGAGTGAATCTTTCCTTTGCAACATGTAAATGTGCTTTCTGTAATCAAGGCAGAGAAAAGTTAATTAAAATCAATTCTCTAGTGGCTTTGGAAAGCTTTGGTTTTATGTGGGCATTAAGGAGAACGTGTTGAACTCTGGCAGTTTTCACACCATGCCTAGGTTGCCTGTGCTCTGTGGAGAAGGTTTGCCTTTGTCTTCATGAAGAGCTCAGATAGTTATAGAAATGAACTCTGCAGAATATTTTTGGGAATATTTGTCTACTATAATTGAAGAAAAAAGGAAAGCATCATTTGATCTAGTGGAGCAAGCAGCATACATGCATATACTCAGTTAGCAAGTCAGCTTTATTAGAAGAAAGAATCCTAGAGTTGGACAATCTAGTTCCCAGCTCATAACAGGTATTTCTTATGTTAAAAGGTTATCATCAATAACCAATTCAATATTTTATTGGCAAGTATACTATTTTGCAAGGCAACCATTTTTTAGCAGTATTTTTGTTGACCACTAAAAAATTACCCATTAGTTTCTGTCTTCCTATAACTAAATAAGAATTCAAAAGGCTATTTTTATTCCATCTTGTCTGATTTTTGTCTCTTCTTTCAATTCGTGTTTTTTCCTTTCTATTTAGCTCTCTCTCTTCTGTCCTCATCATTTTCTTTTCTTCTCCATATGAAATAGTTTCCAATTTTCTCACTGTCCCTTGCCTGGAATTTTCTAGTTTATTGGTATTCACAATGTGCTACTATGAAATGTTCTTTTCAGAGCTGAATGTGGTGCTTTGAATATGGTCTGATCCACAGTAAAGACCACACTTAAATTACTTTTCTGTTTTAGAAACAGCCATGCACCCTGTTGATTTATGACTAGATGACAATCAGAGAAACTCCTGACCATTTTTCTCCTTAGCTAATTGCTCTTTTGTTTTATATTGGTAGAATTGTCTTTCATTTTAATCAGTTCTTATCCCTTCATATTCAATCTTTTGTACATGATCTATTTCTAAATAGGGTAGATAGTTTGAAGTTATTCTAAGTATTTTGATCATATTAAAGACCAGAGAACCTTTAATACTAACTTGCTTAGGTTGTATTTTTAATTTTTTAATTTAAATTTTCTAGTAAACACAAAAATATACTCAAGGAAATATATCATCAAATAAACATCAGGCTTTTGTAGCTAATCCACCTTTCTTTCTACTCTGTGTTGCAAAAGAGCAAAATCACAGCATTCGTAGTATAGTAGGACTGTTTACAGTTTTACTTACAAGTTTATTTTATTTTATTTTATTTGCCATTTCTTCCCCATTGATCTTCCATATCTTCTTTTTACTATCTGTGCATAACTTGAAGCAACCTTTTTTTCCCTTTGGTTGTAACCAGTTGTGAAAGTACAGGCTTTCCTCTTGATGACTTTAACACACACAAGCATCCTGACTGAAGCAGATGGTTTGTTGTTTATAACCTCTGAGAAATGCTGGTTTGCCTGTGAGCAGGACTGCTCCTTCTCTTTAATATTGGCTCCAGAATTTTGATCAAAACATCTGAGTGTGAATTGAATTGGGATTTTCAAGGGCACCCAAGTGCTTTCTCTAGTATATATTAGCCAGTTAAGAAGACACTACTGTTTACATATGGTCTTTCATTTATCTTCTATGGCAGTGCTGCTCTCATCTAAGGCTTACAGGGTGGGGCACATAAGTTCATTAGGATAAAATACTGATTCTTACTACCAGGTGTCTATGTTGGGACTCTAGGAAAGAGAGTTCACTTGGACGATTCAAAACCAGCTTTTAATTTCTTGCAAAATTTAAGCGTTGCCATATCATTTTTATCTGTACTCAAAGAAGCTAGAAAAAGAAAAAGAATTTGTATAGAGGGGCAGAGCATTTGCCTTCACGATTTGTACCAGTTGGGATTAGCAAAAGCACTAGCAAATTGTGTTTTGGTTAGTAACAAAAGGAGAAGGCAGAGTTGTGTAGTTCAACACTCATTGAGCTTTATAGGTTTAGAGAAAATTCCTTTGTTGAAACATTATACAGCTTACAATTACCCTGTAATTTTACTTAGTACAATAACTTCCTTAACAGATAAAAGATCTCATGCAGACAACAGAAGTGATGCTATTTATCGAAGAAGTATATGTAAGCCTCTTGCGTCATCCTGTTTTCTGGGCCACTCAGCTTACCCAGCTCACGCTTCAGCTGCTGTGTGCCTGTGAAGTGAGCTTAAAGATAACCGGGGAGTGCTCATCTTTAATCCAGCTTCTAGAACGCAGCAGCGAGCTTCTGAAGGAGGTAAGGACAGCACAATGTTTTATTGAGCCAATGACCACTTAAAACCTTTCAGAAGCTTGGTGGTTGTGTATGTCAGAGGTAATTTGATCTCATACAAGTAAGTTATACTACTGATGCACTACTACATACAAATATTATTTATTGTAAAATCAATCATTAAATACTCTGGCTCATCAGGTAATGATCTACCACTTGTTTTTCATTTGCTCATGTGATATACAAGTATTGAAACATTGTTAGTATTCTAGGATCCAAGAAGTTAAAATACATTTTGTGATCTCAAAGTACACATATGCAAATAAATTCTAGTACCATGAGATAAATAATGATTTTCAGTACGATATTTACAGTGTCATGGGATCCAGGCATGGTTGTTCACACCTGTAATCCTAGCATTTGGGAGGCCAGGGCAGTGGGGTTGCTTTAATTTGAGGCTAACCTGGGCTAAATAATGAGTTCCAGACTAGCATGGGTTTGCAGAATGAGACCCTCAAAAATATGGAAGGGGAGGGAACATTATTGGGAACAGAGGTCAAGGGAAGTAGGGCATGAGTTGAGATTTAAAGACTAAAGGCGTTTTCCTGGTACAATGCAGAATTTGGGCAAGGTATTCTAGCAGGGAGAATGGAATTTTCCCATACAAAGAGTCACAAGAAAATAATCAGGAATGGCCTCTTCAGACAAGCATATTGCTTTCTCTTCTGGCCCAGGGGCTTTGGTACCATGCACACATAGCCAAGACCAAGGACCACACCACACAAGAGTCCTGAAAATGGCATAGCAACGTCATTATGAAACCCCACTTCGAGGATAGGATCTCTTAAGAGGGTAGACTCCAGGTACCCAAGGAACATGTTGTTTGCTGAGAGGCACAAGAAGGGTCTGGAGAAGACGCAGGCACCCAATGGCCATGCCATGTGTGCTTGGGCACAGGTTAGCCAGCCCTTGTCCAGTACAAGCAGCTTGAGTTCAAGATTCCATAGGATGTCACCTGAAAGTTCTGTTGTCTTCTCATTGCCCATCCCAAGCTTTGGAAGTGTGCTTGGGCCAATGTTGCCGAGGTTGAACTGACCAAAGGCTCAGGACCAAACCAAGGGCCAGGCTTCAGCTCTAGCCCAGGCTTCCAAAGTGCCCAGACCCCTGGTAGGCTTCAGAGTAAAGGCTTCTGTGTGACAATGTGAAGACAGATGGACTGATGTGTCCTGGTGGCTGGTGTCCTGTGCTGTTTCTATAAATAAACCTGAGAAAGGAAGGAGGAGAAAGGGGAGGAGAAGGGAAAGGGTTAGGGGCAATGCCTCTGGATATTCCCATTCACTTTGGCTCTTACAATCTTTGTCCCCTCTTCTGCAAAATTCCCTGAGCCATGGTGGGTGTGATTTAAGTCTATCTACTGTAGTGTTGAGCTCTTAGCAGCTTCTGGATTTCTGCTTTGGTACTTTTTAAAAAAATCTTTTATTGATAGCTTCCATAATTATAGACCATAAACCATTATGATTCCCTTTCCACCCTCTCATATCTCCTCCCCCTTCAATTAGTCTCTGTTTTGTTTCCGTGTCATCATCTTTTCCTCCCATTATGTGTAGATATTATCAGGCACTTCACAGTCATGAATATCGAGGCGACATCCCAGTGCTGAACACTCCACTGTCACTTCTCATCAGCACTATAGTATCTTTTGCCTCATCCCAGTGGTCACCACCATCTGAAAAAGAGAAGCTTCTCGAGCCAAAAGTGAGAATAGCATTATTATATGGGTATGCTCATTTAAAAAAAGGTGTTTATAAGGCAGTTTGGTAGGCATAATATATGGATTTAGCCAGACAACAGCAGGTGTTACTCCCCTAGGACTCATGACCTCCCCTGCCATAGGCTTTTGACTAGGTACCAGGCATGTATTCCTGCCTGTGGAGCAGACCCCCAGTTGAATTAGAGAGCATTCCCCCCTCTCCCCATAATAGACATGTCACTTGCCCCAGTTGGTACATTTGGCCTGGCTGGCCTGTCTTAAGGCTTTCAAGGTCCACTGCTGTTCACCACCATTGATGACTTCTGTCTCCCACAAGGCTGCATGCAGTAATAGCTTTTTCCAGCTTTCTTTCAGCTGGTTAACAGGGAGGAGGTTTCCAGCTCAGCTCCAGCTTGATTTCTCAGTGACCTGCAGCCCAAGCATATGTGGTCTTCAGCAATAGGGTCTTAACCATCTTATTCTGGTGAGCAACCAAGAGCTTTGGCAATGGCCAGTAATGTAATGGGGGCCTCAGGAACCTGCCTGGCCAAGAAGTCACTGGAAGGTATCCCATCCCCGGCACTGAAGTCTTTCTAGTAGCAATTTATAAATACTGGCTGTGCCATTATATGAGAGAGAACATGCCATGTCTGGCTTCCTGGGCCGGAGTTACCTTACTTAGTATGATCCTTTCTAGCTCCATCCATTTCCCTGCAAAGTTCATAATTTTATTTTTCTTTACTGCTGAATAGTACTCCATTGTATAAATGAACCACATCTTCATTATCCATTTATCAGTTGAGGGACATCTAGGTTGGTTCTATTTCCTAGTTATTGTAAACAGAGCTGCAATAAACATGGATAAGCAACTATCTCTAGGGTATTGACTAGAGTCATTAGGATATATGCCAAGGTGTGGTATAGCTGGGTCATATGATAAATCTATTTTCAGCTGTCTCAGGAACCTCCACACTGCTTTCCACAATGGCTGTACCAGTTTACATTTCCACCAGCAGTGTAGAAGGGTTCCTATTTTTCTGCATCCTCGCCAGCATTTATTGTCATTTGTTTTCTTGATGGTAGCCATTTCCCTGATTGCTAAGGAGGTAGAGCATGTTTTTAGATGTTTATAGGCCATTCGTATTTCTTCTTCTCAGAATTCTCTACTCAGTTCTGTAGCCCATTTTTTATTTTTGAGGTAGGGTCTCACTCTAGCCCAGGCTGACTTGGAATTCGCTATGTAGTCTCAGGGTGGCCTTGAACTCACAGTGATCCTCCTACCTCTGCCTTCCCATTGCTGGGACTAAAGACGTGAACCACCATGCCAGGCTTGAATTTAGTTTTTTGAGTTCTTTATAAATCCTGGATATTAATCCTCTATCAGCTGTATAGCTGGCAAAGATTTTCTCCCATTGGGTAGGTCGCCTCTTTTCTCTATTCATGGTGTCTTTTGCTGTAAAAAGCCTTTTAATTTATGAGGTCCCAATGGTTGATTAGTGATTTTACTTCCTGAGCAACTGGGGTTATATTCAGAAAGCCCTTGCCTAGACCAATGTGTTGGAGTGTTTCCCCTATTTTTTCCTCTAGCAGTTTCAGAGTTGCAGGTCTGATATTGAGGTCTTTGATCCATTTGGACTTGATTCTTGTGCATGGAGAGAGATAAGGATCTATTGTAATCCTTCTACATATAAATATCCAATTTTCCCAGAACCATTTGTTAAAGAGGTTGTCTTTTCTCCAGTGAATATTTTTTGTCCCTTTTGTAAAAAATCAGATAGCTGTAACTATTGAGGTTTGCATCAGGGTCCTCTATTCTGTTCCATTGATCTATGTGTCTGTTTTTGTGCTAGTATCATACTGTTATTGCTACTATTATGGCTCTGTAATATATCTTAAAATCAGGTATGGTGATATCGCCAACCTTATTGTTGGCTAGAATTATTTTGGCTATTTGAGATTTTTGTGATTCCAAATGAATTTTAGGATTATTTTTTTATTTCAGTGAAGAATACCATTGGGATTTTGATGGGGATTACATTAAATGTGTAGATTGCTTTTGGTAAGAATACATTTTCACAATATTTATTCTTTTGATTCAAGAATATAAAATGTCTTTCCATTTCCTAGTGTCTTCTGCAATTTCTCAATTGAATGTTTTAAAATTTTTGTTGTAGAGATCCTTCACTTCCTTGGTTAGGTTTATTCCAAGGTACCTCATTTTTATTTTATTTTATTTTATTTTACTTTATTTTATTTTTTGAGGCAGTTGTGAATGGGAGTGTTTCCTTGATTTCATTCTTGGCCTGTTTGTTGTTAGTATATAGGAAGGCTACTGATTTCTGTGTGTTGGTTTTGTATCTTGCTACATTGCTAAAAGTGTTTGTCAGCTCTAACAGTTTGTTGATAGAGTCTTTAGGGTCTCTTATGTAAAGTATCATATATCTGCAAATAATGATAATTTGTCTCTTTCCATTTTGTACCCCTTTGATTTGTTTCTCTTATTTCTATAGCTGAGTTCCAGTACTATATTAACTAAAAGCAGGGAAAGTGGACACCCTTGTCTTGTTCCTGATTTTAGTGGAAATGCTTCAAGTTTTCCCCCATTTAGTATGATATTGGCTATAGGTTTGTCATAAATGGCCTTTATTATGTTGAGATACGTTTCTTCTATTCCCACTTTCTTTAGGATTTTTACCATGAAGGGATGTTGGATTTTGTCAAATCCCTTTTCTGTATCTATTGAGATGATCGTGTGATTTTTGTCCTTCACTCCATTTATATAGTGTATTACATTTATTTATGTGCATATGTTGAACCATCCCTGAACCTCTGGGATAAAACCTATGTGGTACATTCTGAGTATCCTCTGTCTCCATCACCCTGGCCCAGGTTGTCAGGCTCACTGTGGAAGCAGTACTCTTGCCTTTTTATTCATACTTTAAAAAATGTAGAGCTTTAATATGTTAATGTACAGTAAGTAATTTGATTATGTTTCTGTCTCTTATTCCTTTTTTGTCCCCTCTCTCCATGCAGAAATGGTGATGTTCTAATTCTCTCATTCCTTCATTTATTACATAGAAAGATCCTTTTTATACTATGTCTTATGTAGCTTAGGCTGGTCTTGAACTCACTATGTAGGTAAGGGTGACCTTGAAATCCTGATTCTCCTGCCTCCACCTACCACATATTGGGATTATAGGTGTGAGCCATCACACATGGCTTCCAGTGATAGAATTTATATAGAAAACAGGATAAATGCATGACTTTTCCCCTTGTCACTTCCCTTTCTCTTTGTCACTTTCTGATAGTATTATGAACTCAAAGACTTTAACAATGTCCTGCTATCCTGTCTGCTTCACAGACCAGTCTTGTCTATCCCAGAAAAGCTAATTTTTATTTATGATTGCATACCTTCAGTTTGTACCCACCAAAAATGTTTGTATTCCATTTTTTAATCCTAAAAGGTTATTTTGTGACCCTTGCAATGACAGATGCTATGAAAAATGCATTCCAGCCATAGCATTAGTACACAGTAATACTTTGGTCTCTGAACCTCTTAGAAGCTACCATATTTGGGATTTTAATAATTTTTCAATTTTTCTGTTTTATATGAACATGTAAACATTGAGGAAAATATGGCAAAGAGTGACATGATGATGTCTACTGTCTTCATTATTTGTCTCTGAAGGCTCGTTTGTAAAGCTCCATTTTGTAATGGAATTATGTTATCTGGATCTTTCTTGTTTTCATTACACATTGTTTTTTAATTTTTTAGAAATCTCAAGTACCATCTTCTGTACATTTTTAGAACTTCCTGTACATTTCTTCATTTTTTATTAATGATTTTATGTTTCTGTGGTTCTTGCTGAGACATTTAGATATGCTTAATGAAATATTATCTTTGCTTCTCTCACATTAAAATTTATTCTATTCCATTATAGTTTATTAAAATATACTTATTTGGGCTGGAGAGATGGCTCAGTGGTTAAGGCGCTTGCTTACAAAGCCTAACGGCCTGGGCTCAATTCCCCAGTACCCACATTAAAAAAAAAAAAAAAAAAAACAGTAACAACATACTAGGGCCGGTGGAACTGGGCTGACTCGTAGGCTATTCATGGTCCTCCACCCCAAGGACTGACTGATCCAGACTGCCCACGGAGGAGAATATCCAGCTGATTGGGGATGGGGAAGAGGGACAATGGGGATCTTGGGATAACAACTCATTGTTTGACCATTAAATAATGTAACTCATTATGGACAATAAAAAAAAAAAAAACAACACCAGATACACAAAGTGGCTCATTCGTGGGGACTTCCTTTGCAATGGTCGAGGCCCTGGTACACCCATATTCTCTTTCTCTATCTCTCTTTTGAATCTCTCCACTTGCAAATAAATAAATAAATAAATAAATAAATAAATAAATATTTTAAAAAAATAAAATATACTTATTGTATTCACTTTTCAACTTAGATGAGTTATGTTTAATATTAGGTAAGTGGAAAAATAGAGCAAATTTTAGGAAATGAGATATTTCTAAATTCATTATTTTAAGTACTTTCAATGTTTAGATCGATTGACTCTTTTGAAGACTTGTCAATTTATGTTAAGAGTTTTCCTCTGAATTATTTTTTTTTCCCAACCCTAATGCTTTTTGGCCATCTAATGTGACATTTTTATGTTATGGCCTTCACTAGTTCTTCCTATAGTAGTGCAGTCTTAGATCAATAACTTTGTATAACAAGTTTGGAAATGTACATGAAATGTCATGTTCTTGGATATATCCTATAAAACAATGGTTGCTGGAACTCCTTCTGTAACTTTTTGTCCTATTTATTAATTTTATTTTATTTTGTTTTATGTTTTAGGATTTTCCTGTTGAGTTAGTCATTATTGGGATTGCTTTACTTCTTTTACAGACCCCAGCAAGTCAGCAGAAGCCCATCTTGAAGATAGGTAAATAACAATGCACTCGTCAGAGTGAAATGAAAATACAAGTGTTGCTAGTTGTCATGCTCTCTTGTATGTTTTAGGTTTCTTTTCTGGACGTTTTCTAATTTGTCATTACCAAGTAGTGTTTTTTCTCTTTTCCAATTTTTTAGCCTGTACATGTGTATTACTTAGGGTTCTCTAGAGGAACAAAGCAGATAGAATGAATTGTAGTAAAAAGGGGATTTCTTGGAGTAGCTTACAGCAGTCCCACAATAGCATCCTGCAGGCTGACAGTCAAAGAACCAGTAGCTGCTCAGCCCACATGGCTGGATTCCTGAGCAGTCCCAATGCAGCCCCAATGCAGCCCTGAGAGCCTGAAGGCTTCTGGGAGAGCTGCTGGTCATCAGTCTAGGCTGGAATATTGAGGTAACTTGGTTCCAGTGCTGACAAAGGATAGTTGAGTAGAATAGATGCATGTGCAAGTCACAAAGCTCACCAGCAGGACTAGTGCCAGCAGCTAGAGGGGGAGCAGGGAAGGGAGGGAAGAGAGAGAGACAGAGAGAGAGATTACCCTCTCTTCAGGGAGGCCTGCCCAGTGGGGGAAGGGCTCACTGTGGTGGAGGGACCTCCTCCTTTAGTTAGTTAGTTAATCCTTCCTGGAAGCAACCTCAGAGACCTATCTGACATTACTAATGGATTACTAATCAGTTCAGTTTGACAACAAAAACTAACCATCACAACATGATTCCACCTTCTATAATTTACTCTTGCATTCCCATTAGTTTATAATATAAATGATATAACAGTGACATTTATAAATGTGATGATGGGCATTTTTAAAATTCACAATTATACACAAAAATGAGAAACAATAATGCAAAACCATTCAACTAAATGTTTACCAGGTTGTATTTGTTTAAAAAATTATTTTCAGTGGCTACTACATTGAATAGGTTTTAATTTATAGTTACTGCATTAACTTTGCTAGGACGAATGATTCTTCAGTACTGATTTAAAGAGAAAAGAAGGAGGGGTGAAAAGGAAGCAAAAATATGCTAGTTAGGAATAATATAAAAATCGGGTTGCTTGGTCTTGCATGTGGCCAAATTTGACATTCCCTTAAAATGTGCCCTTACTTTGCTTAGTCCAATATGAAGACTAGTCAAATTCTATTATAGTACCATCCTCATTACAAAAAAAAAAAAAGTGCTTGTGGTAAGTGTCTGTCTCTTTCCTGTGGGTACTTCAGTTCATTAGAACTTTGGGAGGAAATGCCTCTTTTGCTTGGGATATGCCTGGATAAAGCTCCAGCCCCTGAAGGAGAACATCATCCCTTAGACTTCAATTTCTATTTTCTTATGCTCACTATTCCTCTCCTCTCTGTACCTTTCCAACCTGTTTTTGTCCCTCTCCTCAACTTTTTTTTTTCTGGTAGTGTACATGGGATCTTCCCAGAAGCATAAAATATGAATACTGCTACTATTTGTTGTTTTATTTAAAGTTTTATTAAGGTATAATTTATATGCTAATAAAATTCACCATTTTAAAGTACACTATAAATTATTTCTTAGTAAATTTATTGATTTATGCAATCCACACTATAATCTAGCTTTAGAATACTTCTCTCATTCCCTTAAAACTTCTGGTGTCCATTTGTATTAATTTTCATTCCCAACCCTAGCTCTAGACAAAACACTACTATGATTTTGTCTTTGTAGATTTCCCTTTTGTTTTTGGTAAGGTCTCACTCTTGCTTAGGCCGACCCGGAACTCACTATGTAGTCCCAGGCTGGCTTTGAACTCACATCAGATCCTCTTACCTCTGTCTCCCAAGTGCTGCTATTAAAGGCAGGTGCCACCATGCCAAGCTAGATTTTCCTTTTTATGTAAATGGATTGTGTTTGTATATATTGTGTTAAGGTTTGCCTTCCAAATGATTAAAACAAAACACTGACAAATCATCGACATGATTCAAAGCTTAAAGATTTTCTTCTGGTTAAGAGACATTGCCCCCCTCAGTAACATCACAATAAGGCGGGTGGAACCGGGCTGACTCCTAGGCTATCCATAATCCCCAACCCCATGGACTGATCCAGACTGCCCATGGAGGAGGATATTCAGCTGATTGGGCATAGGGAAGAGGGGCATTGGGGAACTGCGGATAACAACTCATTATTGGTTCATTAAATGTATCTCCTTATGGATAATAAAAAAATAAATAAAATAATTTCTTCTGGTTAAATGGGGAAATCAGTTGATGACTTTGATAATGATAATTTTGTGCTGTAGTTTATGAATAACATCGTTCCGTAAACCAAGGTTTGTCCAATAACCTTGAAATAATACTGTGAAAAAAATCCACTTATGTCTTAACTTACTCTGTCAATAGTCTCCAAGAGATGCTCTGCATGACTAAGTTACTGCACATCTGTATGTATGTTTCTGATGTGGAAGTTGAATTTCCTTATTAAAAAGGAATTGTATATGGAAAAGGGTTTTGTTGTTTGGGTGTTTGTGGACTTTGGGACTTGGGTGATCCTTTCCTTCACAAGTACAGCTGTTGGGCAGCTTCAGCTGCCTCACCTTGCTGCTCACATGGGCATCTGCTAAAACCATTTCTGTTGGTTTGCAGAAGAAGCATGTGTGCCCCCTCATATCCACTATCAGAACTCATGGTCTCTTGGCTCTTTGCTAGTAGGAGCCAAGAAATTATAAAGGACAAATGTTGAATTATATGTTGAAAAAAGTTTATATTGACCTTATGATATAGAATATGCATCTTCTCTAAGAGTATCATCAATTTTCTGTTACAAACACTAGCAGCAAAAGATAATTTTTATTCCACTTTTATTTTCTTTTACAATGAGATTTATCACCCTATTTTTGTATCTTACTCAGTTATATAGGGAAACATATTGCTAGCTAGATAGCATTTTGTTTGACTGGTATTATCTTTGACCATGTGACTTCTTGTTTTGATGATTAGCATTGAAGCTCCTCTCTGTTGCTGAGGGTCAGAAAATCCCAAAAGCATCTCTGCTGCTTGTGATGCCGCTTCTGCAGATACTGTCTTCTACCGCCGTGGAGAGCTGCATGGCCACAGATGAGGACGGTCCCTCCAGGCAGCAGTTGGCTCTAAATCTTTTGGAGACAGTACAGCAGGAATGTTATAGAGATGATCACCAAAAGGTACTGTTTTTTTTTTTTTTTTTGTCGTTATTTTTGTTGTTGTTTTTTTAAAGAGAGTTTCCATTCTGGCCTTCTGATGCTGTTGATCACCTTGTCTCCCCAAGTTTCTGTTTGGTTGTAAACTGACTGAACTTTTCTACCTGGCAGTAGTTTGGGAAATGCTAATATGTTCTGTGGACTAGAAGAAGGTGGGCAGGCGGGGGAATAAGTCATCCTGTGGTGAAATAAGGCTTAAAAATGCTGTCATTTTTTTTCCTCTTTGAGATTCCAGTGCATGTCTTTAAAAGGTCCTGATGAGTCTTGAGGAAAAGAAACATTCTCTTTAGCCATGTGCTTCTTGAACATATTTGAGCATGGAATTTTGTTCATTATTACAGTATACTGCTAGGTTGGTGACAGTCCTACATGGCAAATGCCTCTCAGTGCCTGGAGTTTGGGGATCAGTGCTTTCTTCAGTAATTGCCTGCCCGTGTGTGCCACTTCAGCTGGCTCTGAAAGCTTGCTTTCTAATATACCAATATGCCAATATCCCTAATATCTAATATACCAATATCCCTGGTGAAATGGTTCTGTGTGGATGCTGGTGCATGGCATGTTTGAGGACAACTTTTATGTATTGATCCTTACTTTCCACCTTGCTGGAATAGGTCTTTCTTCTTCTGTCTCTGTCTCTTTCTTGTTCTTGCTGCTGCTGTTGGTGGTGGCTGGACTCACCTTGAGCTTCCAGGAAACATTCCTGTTTCTGCTTCCTATCTGTCAGTCAGCATCCTGGCATTATAGAAGCCCAGCATGACCTCTGAATTTTTTTTATGTAGTATATGTAGATCAAAGTCAGGCACTCAGGCTTGAGCAGGAAGTACTTTATCTGCTGGACCATCTCTCCAGCCCCCAAATGGTTCTTGATGCCTTTTGTGTATGTCCTACTCCCCTGTTTCAAGTGGAAGACAAGTCTGTCACATGCTTCTACTGCCTTGGAGGACTCTGCCAGGGAGCAGTTGGCTTAAAATCTTTTTGACTTGGTACAGCAAAAGTGTTAGTCCTACCCACTTTATTTTGCATTTTCAGTCTCCTTTTTCTGTGACAATCATATATAGTGCCTGGATTCTAGAACACATTTGCCAGACTAGTTTTCCTTTTGGTTTTAAGTTTTGTCATAAAATGTAATTAATATTTCCCAAACTTCTCTTAGGAGGTACAGGAAGATTAAGTAAGATAAGCTGGTGAAGTATCTTAAGACTTTGTGGAGAGGGACACTGCACAAATACAAGCTGGAAATGTGTTTGTTGCTTCATTTGGAAAACTACAGACCGCTCTTATTGTGCATTGTTAAATGTAATAAGAGTCCAGTCATGGGCTGGGACAGGCTCAGTGGCTAAGGTGCTTACTTTAAAGCCTGCTGGCCTGCCTTCAGTTCCCTAGTATCCATGTAGAGCCAAATGTACAAAAGTGGTTTAGCAGGGGAGTTGGGGATTAGAATTTAGGTAGTACCCAGCAAAATTCCAATGCACCTCAGAACTTCAGGAGTTCCCGAATTCTGGTCTATAAAGTTAAAGAATTAAAATTATAGACCACCAGAGGATAAGGTATAGCGGGAGACTGCATTTAAAAGAGAATGGGAAGTTATGGAGTTCTCCAGCCACCAGTGTGGAGAGAACATGTGGGAGAGGTTTTAACAAAATCTATGCTGTTCAGCCAAACAAGCAGGAAAAGAAAAGCTCATGAGAAGGAAAGGTTCATTGTGGGAAAGAAATCCAGGCTGTGGTAAGGGGCTAGAGGAACCTTATCACAGGACTTGAGATTCACAGGTCCTTCTTCTAGTCCATGTGAGGGAAGAAGAGGCAGAATTATCTGTTCAGTGAGTATTCCCTGTTTCAGGTGAACAGAGAGACAGCTGGTTGGTCTATCTTTTACCAATCAATTTTAGGGTCAGGTTTGAACTCTAGTTAGAGACACCTCCCACTCAAGAGGCGGGGTCAGGTTTGGGATTTGTGGAACTTGCCTGAAGGAGTTAACTGTCAAAGTGGCACATTCATCTGGAGTTTATTTATCAGCAGCAAGAGGCCCTAGAGCACCTATTCTGTTTCTTGTTCTCTCCCCTTGCAAATTAACTTAAAAAGAAAGGAGTTCAGTCATCACCATTCCTTGTTCCAGAATATAGGAATGATAGGAATTATGTGTATTACAGCTTCTTAAATCCAAATAGCTCCACTAGAATTTTTATTTTTGTGTGTCTGTGGTATATGTGCATATGTATGTGTTCTTATGTGGGTGAGGGTGCATGTGTACTTGCAAGGTGAGCACTTAACCCACTTTTGGCCTCTCAGCTATCACCCCAGTCCACAATTAAAATTTTAATACTTGAAATTGATATTTGGCTTGCATTAAGAGAAAAGAATTCTTAAATGATCTCTAAGTAGGCAAGCAAGAATTCTAATGATTCTCCTTTTAAACCGAATTTCTTAGTTTGCCCATATAGAGCAAGATTGTTCTGGGATGTGCCTGGGGCCTGGAGCCTGGGGCCTGGGCAGGGTGTACTTTGTGCTGTGTTCCTTTAAATCACAAGTATTATTTGCTGAGGCTCACCCAGACTCTAATACTTGAGGACTCAGCTTACTATTTGCTCAGGTGTGTGTGAATCTTATTCATCAACACTAAGTGCAGGACTTGAGCAGCCCGCAGAGAGGAGGGAGGAGGAAGGAATACTGTGAGGGCTATAAATACCCTCTGAATGACACTGTGCTGCTTTATTGAGGCTTTGAGTAGATATATGATCACCCTTTTAAAAAATTTAAGCTGCATTTCACTGTTGTGTTCTTTTCCCCCTAGGCACCTGTCTGGACGTTCTATTCCAAACACACTTATCAATTTTGCTTGGCCCATGCTTCCAAGTCTTTTCTCAGTTCTTCACTTTTGCACTCAGTGCTCTTTCATGTCCTTTGCATAAACTGCCAGCCTGTTCTCCAAGACTCAGCCAATGTTGTTAGCCTCACTCAGTCAGTATTCATTACTCCTTCCTTATGTCCCTAGCATTTATTGCATTTAACCAATACAAAAGTGCTCTGTTAATTTAGCGGGTTACATGTTTTCACCTCTGTTGCTATTAGGAGCTGACTGACAGAAAGAATTTTAGCTCTTTTCTTCATAATGCCTTTAGGAAATTGTAGCAATTTAAACTGTTAACATTTAAACAGTAACACTCATTGAACTTCTTTTATTTCTCTATCCTCAGGTGTCTGCTTTATCTTTCAGTTAATCATAGAAGAGAGCTTTAGTTAAAGATAGTTTAGCCAGTTGTCAAGCAATATCATCTCTTTTCTACCTATTTAATAGATAAGATCCTAGCTTGTTTGCTCACAGTACCTCACCCACTGTCCCATACCAGGTGGGTATTCAATATGTGCCTCTAATACAGGCCAAATTTTGCATAGTGTTTTATTATAGAAGGATCTCTTTAGAAAAGTCACGGATGTTGCTGCTTCTATTATTTCATTTTCTGCTGGTGATTCTGACCTACATACAGTGTATAGATTTAGAAATAGAGGAATTCTTCAGCACAGTTCTTCTAAATACTCTGTTTGCCTCTCCATTTCTGAAGTGTGCTATCATGAATGAAAGTACACCTTAACTTTTTCAGTTTCTAAGATATTTGCTTGATAGTCCTCCCTTTAAAGTCAGAGATGAATATAATCTAATGTTTTCTAAGGTTTGTGGAAAACAAGATCCTTTTTTATTTGGCCTCTAAATATGATATTTGAAACCATTTATTGTAGTCTCTAGGTAAAAATCAAATGTTAGTTGTAAAGTTATGAAGTGCTTGAAAAAGTTTGTTTCTTCCAACTCCCAGGACGGTGCAGGTAGGGAATAAAAGAAAGCACTGCTGTACGTTTGAGGGGGCCCAATAAGGACAGAGAAATTTGAAAACTCACTACAAATAATTATTGACAAGTAAAGGGCTTTACTTATTAGCCTTGTAAAAGTCTTATGAAGCCACATTGCAGTAGTTAATGTGGAGAACAGCTCCTGCCTCTAAGATTTGGGGCTGTAGCCCAAGGAAGGAGCTCAGACTCCCCAGTGAAGTTGGGATTCAGATCTTATTGATGAGAATGGGGCTACAGTTTTCTGGACGATACAGATTTCTGGGGTGCTGCAGCCATAGTTGTTTCACAAGACGCCAGTCACCTTGTGGGGTCCTGCACATTCCTTTAGCATGTTAAGAGAAATCCAAGCAATACAGAGAACCTTAACCCAGAAGGCTCTCTGCCCTGTCTTGTAACATTGCTCTATCGCCCTCTATTGACAAGGACTAATACTGCACCAGAGGGCAAAGGAGAAAGGTTGACAAGGTACCCTGTAGTATCATAAGCCCACATGGAAAGGATGGTGTGGAGCTGAGGTAACACATCGAGGAATTGCAGAGCCAGTAAACAGCCATGAAAGGGTTTTAGAAGGAGAGGAAGTAAATTGGGGGAATGAAGTGAGAATTTTAAATGCCTACAGTTGCCCAGGATGACTAGTTTCATTTTTGCACAATGCTTCCCGTCAATAGGAAGATTAAGATAGTTTGACTGACCTAGGCTCTCCCATGTGTCTTTTCACCATTTGTGTGTGGATATGTGTCTTTGAATTGAATATGATACTTTTTGGCCTCTGGTAATCAAGTAATACCTAATGGGCTTTATTTGGAGTTGTAGGAAGCAGAAATATGTGCAAAAAATCACAATTTTTAGTAGATTGTTGTTGCCATTGACAGCCTTTCGAGAGGTCCTGAATATGTGTAAGAAACTCACATTTTTTCACAGTAACTAGAAAATAGGTCTTCTTCATCATTTTCCTCTCTTTGCCATTTACAGCTATGTGGCTTTGGACTGCTAGCAGGGCTTCTCTGAGTCCTGGTAAAATGTCACAAAACACCTGCTTCACAGGGCTGTTGATTGAGCACTTTATATGTTCAGACCATTCTAAGTGCTTTGCTATATATGTATGGTTTTACACCAAACTTTTTAAGGTAGGAAATATTAATAGTTTTATTTTCCCTGAGACACAGGGAAGAGAAATAAGGCTAGAGAAGGGAAATAATTTGCCGAAGGTCAGTTAGTAAGGAGCTAAGTATTTTTAATACTTTTATTAAAATACAATTCACATATATACTTATTCACATACATATGTTCCTATCACTGTCTTCTTAATGACATAAGACAAGATGGTGCGGGTTGTCATTGGTCATTACCAACTACTCCAAAATTACTAGTTCTCCTCTAGATTCCTCATACCAGCACAGGGTTAGAGAGACCCTCTTAGTCTGGTTTAATCTAGTCTAGTCTTCTGCTTCTGGTTTGATAGGTGATTCATGTAACTTCTAGGGCCTCGGGAGATGGCTTAGTGGTTAAAGGCACTTGCTTGCAAAGCCTACCAGCTTCGGTTCAGTTGCACAGCTGCCCTCATAAAGCTGGACAGACATTCCTGTGCAGCAGTTAAGAAACCCTGATGCTCTCCACCCCAACATGTACAAATCAATAAATAAAAATTAGTTGTCTTCTAGAACGAGCCTACCCTACCTTTAATGGTGTCCACACCTGATTTTCCATATCCCCCCCTCTCTGTCAAGCTTTTCATTTTCAAATCCTTACTTTCTCCTCTGAAAGGCATAGCCTATAGCCCATTCATACGTCTTCTCTTGGTAGCTGACCCTGAGGGACAACCTTTGGTGGTCTCCTTGCCCTGGTGCTATGCCAGCGGTAGCTCTCATTCAGTGGGAAAGGAGATCATTCTTATATTTTATTAATATTCTGCCCTACTGTTGCTATTCTAACTAAGTAAACAAGTGAGCAAAAGCAAGAACCAAATTCAAGATATAATACTTTAAGTAATGTAGAATTTTTTTTCTTTCATGTTCACTCATGTAATAGTAACATTTCTCTGTAATATCCTTGCCTTGGACCCAATTCATGATTTATGGAGAGTCGCAATTATATTCTTTTATACTCATATCTACTTGTTTTATTTTTCTTTCCCAAGACGACAGGGATAACACTTCCCTCTATTTTGCAATTTCAGACACTGTACTAAGTTCTTGATTAGATATTGTTTGTTATCTCCCTCAATTACCTTGGCAGGAAAAATTCATTATTTAGATTGTACAAATAAGGAAAGTATGGTGTAGAGAGATTGTGAATAGCTGAAGTCTTTTATAGCTCAAGTTCAATGTTGCTTGTCGTTAGTCTAAAGAACTTGGACGTAATCATTAATGAACTTCATTTCCTTGAGAACAGTACTTTTAGAGAAATTAAGCAATATATTTAAAAAAAATTTAAAAAAAAAGCAATATATTTAAAATTTAGTGTTTTTTCAAAATGGCAATACATTCACACACCTCATAAAGTAGAGAATGGTATATAATGCATAGCCCTTTCTCACCCTGGATTCCAGTGGTACTATTCTTACTTTTCCAAATGGAAGGTCATGATTACTGGTTTCTCTCTTTTTTTTCTATACTTTTCTATATACTTTCCTTTGTCTGTGTAAGTAAATACAAATATATAATCATTTTCTTCCCATATTCTTTTGGAAAAAATGGTAAGATTTTAGCTACATTATCTGTGCCTTGTATATTGACTTGGGGAACATTTTAATATCAATACAAATAGGGCTTCCTTACTTGTTTTAGAGTACCATTTAATTTTCAAACTTATATCATAATCACTCTTAAACATATACTCAAGATAAGTAAATACTATATCCTCTTATAAACTTCAACAGGAATGCTGATAGCATTTAAAATTTAAAAAAAATTTTTTATTGATATAAAATTATATATAAGGGCTGGAGAGATGGCTCAGTGGTTAAGGCACTTGCCTCCAGTGCCTAAGGCCCCCCGGTTCAATTCCCCAGTACCCACATAAGCCAGACCCACAAGGTGGTGGCCCTGGTGCGCTCTCTCTCTCTCTCTGCTTGAAAAATGAATAAATAAAATATTTTTAAAAATTATGTATATATTAACAAAACAATATGCTCAGTATCATAAGTTATTTGAGAAAACCCTTTAAACCAGGCTGACACACCCCTTTATGCATTAGATATTCTCTCCCCCACCATGGCTCTTACATTCTTTCCACCACCTCTTCCATAAATTTCCCTGAGTCATGGTGGGTGAGTTTAAAGTTTGCATAATTGTTAGGTTCCTAGGAGTCTCTGTATTTGTGTTTTGGACTATTTTGGGCACCTTTGAACTTTCTATAGAATATCTGCCTTGCTGTGGAAATAGATCTTTTGCTCACCACATCACTTCATAGAGGTTGCTGTTAGGGCTCTAAATAGTGAGTTTGAGGTGGTTTGTGTCCTGCTTGGGTGTCCCCCATCAACTCAGGTCCAATTGGTGGAGTTCGGTTGTCCATGGTCCTCATTGATTTCTGAAAAATACAAACAGAATCTCCAGTGGAGAGTGAGATTATTATTGGTTAATTGAGACAAATATTGCTAGTTTGGTGAGATTTTTGGGGAATTCCTCCTGGAGATCTGGTTCTTGGTCCCCATTCAAGGTTGCCTTCGATCATCCTGTACCAGTCAAGGATTCCCTGCCACTGAGCGGATCTCTTAGCCAATTAGCCAGCTGTCGATTACCCACCTAGGTTGAGGGCCACCATTGCACCAAATAGTCACTTCTTGACTTGCTTGTCTGTGCCATACAGCAGTCTGCATTCTCAGGCCATCCGGTCGATGTAGCTTGAGGACGTCCCCTGCTCTCTCAGAATATCATTGGTCTGGTTCCCCTGGCAGCTCATGCAACACCTTCCGGCATTACGCAGGCTGCCCTTCTGGGAGCTGGTTTCATTTCCGGATTCAGCAGGGTCTCTCAGTGTTGTGTGATATCAAATAAGTCTGTGGAACCTTCAGCAATAGGGTCTTATCTTTTGCCTGAGGTGGGTATTCAAGGGCTGTGACAAAAGTTTGTCCTATTTTAGGGACCATGTGGGTCACTTCTATCAGTAGCTCACTGTGGGCAGTAAATACTTACTGGGATGGAGAGCCAAAGGTCAGCATCATTTGTCCTAGAGGTAGGCTTCCAGCCCCCCTCTTCGGGGCCCTTGTTACTTATGATGCCCCCAGCTACCTCAAGAGTTTGTTGTACATAAGGAAGGAGTCTATGGCATCAATTTATTGTGAGTTTAGATTAGTGTATATCTCCCCCCTCTGTCCCATACCCCTGTCCTCCATTTCCTTCCATTCCCTTTGTCTGTCTCCTGAATCACATCTCAGGTTTGTTTACTGTTCAAGCTTAACCTGATTAGGGGCCACAGATAAGGGAGAATATGCAGCATTTGTCTCTCTGTTCTTGTTTGAGTTCACTGAGTATGATCTGTTCCAACTTCGTCCATTTTTCTTTGAATTTTGTTGTATCATTTTTCCTCACTGCTGAGTAGAATTCCATGGTGTATATGTACCACATTTTTGATATCCATTCATCCAGCAATGGGCATTTAATTTGTTTCCAATTCTTAGCTATTATGGTTGTACAGATGTCTCTCTGCTGAAATGACGAGTCCTGAGGATAGATGCCCAGTAGAGGGATAGCTGGGTCCACTGGTAGCTCTGTATCCATCCTGTTCAGGAGCCTCCACACTGCTTTCCATGGAGGTTGTACCAGTTTGCATTACTACCAGCAGTGGATGAGGATTTCTTTTCTCCCACATCCTTGCCAACATCTGTTGTTGGTAGATTTTTTAATGATTGCCATTCTGACTGGAGTGAGGTGGAATCTCATTGTTGTTTTGATTTGCATTTCCCTGATGATTAATGATGTTGAACAGTTTCTTAAATGAGAATTGGCCATTTGTATTTCCTCTTCTGAGAATTTCCTGTTGAGCTCAGAGGCCCATTTTGTGAGAGGGCTGTTTGATATTTTATTATTTAACTTATTGAGTTCTTTGTAGGTTCTCAATATTCGAACTCTATCTGTCTTGTAGTTGGCAAAGATTAACTAACCTGATGGTGGTCTATTGGCTTTGAGTATGGTGTGTTTATTTGTACAAAGCTTTTTAGTTTGATTAGATCCCATTGGTTAAGTGATTGCTGTACTTCCTGGTCTAGTGGAGGCTTGTTAGAATGATAGCATTTTTCATAGTAGCCAAAAAGGTAGAAAGAGTTCAAATATCTGTCTGTCAGGAATGGATAAGTAAGATAAGATATACTGGTGCAATGGGATGTTATTTAGCAATAAAAGTGAATGATACACTGATATAAGCAATGGCATGGGTCAGTGTTGAAGTCATGCTGAGAGAGAGTAGGCAGTCACAGAGGACCTAGTATATGAACTAGCCAGAATCGAAGTAGAATTCTGATCACTGGCTTCCAGGGGCTGGGAGGGGTGAGGATAGGAAGAAGCAAGAAGTGACTAATAATTGAATTGGTATGAGGTTTTCTCGTGGAGTAATGAGAATGCTATAAAATTGAATTTTACAATTGGTGATAGTTACAGTGCTCTATAAATTACCAAAACACTGAATTATAAACTTTAAAATGTATATTTTATTGTATGTAGTATAGGTCAATAAATTTGTTACTAAAGATTTTATAAAACTTTATTTCCCATCACTTCACCTATTATTTTTATCCAAATAAGCCATTCTCCAATAAGCAGAGTTACAATTTGGAGGTTTTTATTTGTTTCATTGTCCTCTTTGACTCGCTTCCTTGGGCTTCTGGTGTTTCTTAAGTGCCTTGGGCTTCTCCTGAGCCCTGCTGCACAGAGCCTAGCCAAGCTTGCCCTGCTCTGGTTCTGACAGTGTACTGTACTTCTGGGAGGAGCCCTGCTCACAGTTGCTGAAGGAACTGCTTCTCTGGCTATTGTTGCAGTTTAGAGCTGCAGGCTCCATTTTATTGCAGAAGCTATTCACACTTACTAATGAATTTCCAGGCTCCAGCTGAACCAACTCTTTCCTATCAACATACAGTCTGTTATAAACCTGAATTGTCCTCTGTCCAAGTCTGCCTTCTGCCTGGGGCTGCCTCTTATGAGGGCCTAGGGCTGCACAAATACAGTGGGGTTTCTATCTTCCTTCTTATTGCTACTTTTTTAGCCTTTTCTAAACTGTTGCTGCCCTGGGTCTTGAATATTGATCCATTTTTCCCTATATAAACTGGGAATGAATGGTACAAAGTGTTCTAACAACTGTTTTTCTCTTTTTATAATCCCGACACCTCAAATGTGGTTAGAGAACTATCTGGCAGGTACTCAAAGTTTGTATTCATTCTGTTGAAGGAATGATTTCTAGAATGAAATAGAAGAATAAGTGAGTGTCAGGAATACATTTCTGACAAAAGATATTCATCTGTTTTTTTATGCCTTTCTATGTTTATTTTTCAGTTGTCCTCCAGGTTCGCATTTCCGATGAACAGCATGTATGGCTCGCTCTTCACCACCTGGAGGGTTCTGGAAGTAATGGGACAAGAGTCTGCAGCAAGTGACTGGCTGGCTGCAGTGGAGTCTTTGCTCCCTGTCACTACGGTGATTCCAACACAGGCTCTTTTACTGCTGGCGTATCTCCTTGTTGAAGATAAAGGACCAAATCTTCACCAGATACTGAAGGTCACCACACAGTTAGCCCTAGCAGATTCTTCACAGGTAAGGAAAGAGAATAATGCAAAAGTAATGGGAGGAAAGCTTAATATTTAGAATTTAAGATTTTTTTATCTTGTAGATTATTTATGTTTTAAGTTTTAAATTATGATTTGATTTCCCCCCATCTTTATCCTCCCAGTTTGTTTTTTCCTCTTCTTACTTGTGTTGATATATACTTAGCAATATAAACATTTCTTTATTAAAAGCACCCTTTGCAAGGAAATCTGTATATAGTGCTATTCTGGTTCTTCCACTTCTTGGTGAATTTGCCAATTTTTAATGTTTTTTTTTCAACCCACTCCAAGATGCATCTTCTTAGATCTAATATCAATGTAAGGTGGACCCAGGGCAATCAGTTCTGGAGAGAGATACCTATTACTTAGGCATCACTATTTAGTCAGTACCTTAAAAACCATTGTGTCCTTGCTGCATGTGGTTCTGATCTGCAAGCTGGGATGAAGAGGGTGAGCAGTTGTTTTCCTGTCTGCCCAGAACTTGGTTGTAATAAGAAAGCAGCCTGGCATAAATAAGACTTTCCCTCCTCCTTTTAAACTAAGTGTATATATTTAACAACGTCTTCTGTTATCCTTTTCCACTGGTTAGAATCTCTAGAGTGTGTTTCCTGTGACAGGGAGAGTTTCCAAGCCAAACGAGCATGACATTTTTATTATCCTCTGTTTATTGGTGACTGTGTTTATGTTTCTTTTCAAGCATAGTGAAGAAAAATTTCATCTCTCAGTGGAAAATCATGTTCCCAGAGGGCAAATTAGATGGTGGAGGCAGGGCAAATGTGTTTAAGATATGAAGTTAATGTATTTGGGGTTCCTTTTCTTTAATTTTTTCTCTCATCTTGTCATGGCATTTTTTCCTCCAGTAACTAAATATTGCTATCTCATACCAAACTTTTATTTCAACCAGCTCTCTTGTTCTGATTCTCCAGGTAATTCTGTAATGTACTTAGAGTACTGCTTGCTTCCTGCTTTACTTCTCCATTCACCTTTTTGTAATGACCCCATTTATAGCCAGTATTTTCTTTCAGTGTTGTTACCTTTAGGATTTTCTCTTTAGAATAGTTAATGCATGGTTAATGCCTAGAGAAGAATCCTTTGAAACAACACAGTGGTCTACTTTGATCTGTATACATTATTGATATAATAACTGTCTATGCTCTCTCAATCTCTCATTACATTTGATTTTTGAAATTCTAGGGTGATTCTTTTGGTTGTAAAAGAACTTGATGGGATGTGGAATCACAATGGAATAAACTTTGAGACATATCCCTGAGAGAGTTTCTAGATTTGGTTAACTAAGGAGGAAGGCTCATCCTAATTGTGGGCAGCATCATTACATGAGCTGGCATCCTGAACTCTATAAAGAAGGAGAAAGTACACTGAGCACCAGTTTTCATTGCTGTTCTGCCTCCTGACTGTGGATACACTGTGACCAGCTTCCTCATGCTCTTGTGGCCTTGCCATCATGGACTGCACCTGAAAATTGTGAGCCAAAATAAATCTCTTCTTCCTTAAGTTACTTTTGTCAGTGTTGTAGTCAGCTTTCTCATTGCTGCAAAAGAACCCAACCAAAAGTGGCTGATGGGAGGAATGGGTTTATTTTGGCTTATGGACTTGAGGGGAAGCTCCATGATGGCAAGGAAAATGATGGCATGAGCAGTGGGGTGGGAATCACCTCCTGGCCAATATCAGGTGGACAGCAGCAACAGGAGAGTGTGCCAAACACTGGCAAGGGGATGCTGGCTATCACCCCCATAAACCTGCTCCCAACATCATACCTCCAACATGGTTCCAAACCTGCCATCAGCTGGAGATCAAGCATTCAGAACACATACATTTGAGGGGGCCACCTGGATCAAACCATTACAACCTGCTCCTGGCCCCCACAAACTAATGATCATACATGATATAAAATGCAGTGAAAGAGCCCCACAGTTTTTTATTAATCCTGATGATACTCAAATATCATATGACTGATAAACAAAAAAAAAAACACAATAAAACCTATAATGACATAGAACATTCACACTGCAAAAGATAGCATTGGGTATAACAAAAACAGATTGAACCAATACAAGATTTAAAACAAACAGGGAAAACATCAAACTCTAACCCCAAATCCTATAATAACCAGTGAAGGGTCTCTTGGAATTACAGTTCTGCCCCTCCAGTCTAGGAAAACTTTGTCTGGTTATGGCCACTTTCCTTGGCAGCCATCCTATAGTTCTGGAATTTCTCTGGGTCTCCACTGCAACCTATCATTCCATCCTCATGGCTCTATTTGGTCTCTACACTGGTAATCAAACACACCTGCTTCACACTGCCCATGGCCATTTCCAAAAAACAAAATCATGTTGCAAATCCAATGACCCTTTCTTCCTGCATTTGTTATACTCCATAGTACCAGGTTGGCTACCAACTTATTAATCCAGGGAGGAACAAAGCCAAGGCTGAAGAGCAGGAAAACTTCAACATTCAGGCCCCTTCTTCAAAAGAGTCTTCATTCTTCCTGCTGTCCCAATGCAGATCACCTGGCCCAATCTCAATGGTTGTAATCTCTCAAACAATTGCAGTTGAACAAACAGCAGTTTTGGCCCATAGATTTTTTTTTCTTTCTGTGCCATCTCCATCTGCTTATACCAGTGCATTTTTATACAATGCAGCCCTGCACAAGTTCTTAGGAGACAAAAAGGCAGAATGCAGCAAGCCTCTCACACAAACTGCTTCTAGACCAGTCCTGACAAAGTTCTTTCTCACCCTCATAAGCCACACCTCACAGTCCATAGTTCTTTCTGCATTTATGTCTTTCCACCTCTTAACAGAATGGTCCATCAAGCTATACTGATAGCACTGCAAGGCATCTCTTAGTCTGAGGTTTCAAACCTTCCACATTCATTGGATTCGCAACATGATTTTGTTTTTTGGAAATGGCCATGGGCAGTGTGAAGCAGGTGTGTTAGATTGCTAGTGTGGAGGCCCAATAGAGCCATGGGGATGGAACAATGGATTTCAGTGAAGACTCAGTGAAATGTCAGAACTATAGGATGTGATTCTCTGTAAATCAGTTCCAAAAGGCCAAAAGCCACAGAATCAGAAATCTAGCAGCTATAACAGATCCCACTCTCTGATACCAAAACTTGTAGTCAGCTTTCTTGTTGCTGCTCAGAGAACCCAACCAAAAGTCGTTGATAGGAGGAATGGGTTTATTTTGGCTTATGAACTTGAGGGGAAGCTCCATGATGACAGGGGAAAATGATGGCTTGAGCAGAGGGGTGGACATCACCTCCTGGCCAACATCAGGTGGACAACAGTAACAGGAGAGAGTTTCAAACACTGGCAAGGGGAAGCTAGCTATAACACCCATAAGCCCACTCCCAATAATACACCTCCAAAATTGCCATCAGCTGGGGTTCAAGCATTCAGAATACATATGTTTGTGGGGGTCATCTGCATCAAACCACCACAGTCAGATATTTATTTGTTGTAGGAATGAGATAAGTAACTAATACCCCATCCTAAGCTACCAGAAATGGTTTTTGTTAGCTCCAGATAGTATATTTAAGGTATAGTTTTGGACTTCCCCTTTGTGAATTAGCTGGAAACCCAGATAATTATAACCTCATCTTCACAATCTAATAGAAACAGAGAAGTAGAGAATGCTCAGATTGGTCTTGCTTAGATCACTGGATACAGCAGCATGATAGGAAAATGAGGTTTTTTGATAGGTCATCTTAGATGGAATGGACCTTTAAATTACTTTGTGCCTCTACAGTCATGTCATTCAACCTTTTTGTCATTGTGGAAATACATGAAAACTTAGGTTAAGGAAGGAAGGACTAACTTTGGCATATGCTTTCTGATAGTTTAAAATAATCCTACCTTTCCAATACTGTGAGTAATATCATTTTCACCATTTTGATGTAAATCATGCAGGCTGCTGTCAGAAATTCCTAAATGACAATTGAGACACATTATTTCCTGGCTTGTATAACATGAATGTTCAGGTGTCCTTAGTTTTTCCTCATCAAAGAGCTGTTTTTCTCCCTGTGATTTGTCCAGAATCTGGCCACACTTGGTGAGAAGTCAGTGACTGTGATTAAGCTATATTGAGTGATTTTTAAGGGACAATATGGATTCTAGGCCTAAATGAAGATTTTCTGAAATTTAATTTTTGATTCTTTTTAATTTTTGATTCTTTTAAGGCCATTATCACATCATATTTTGAACCCTTGGCCAGTGATTGACTTACCTTCTGTACACTGTGTTCAGTTAGGAAATATCAGGCTGGCAGAACTTTCATAGAAAGTAACTCATCCCTAGTTAAACAGCAAGTATTGGTTGACTTTCTGCCATGTGTGTAAACCTGGTCAGTGACATATTTCACTTATCCCAAATAGCATCTGGCTCTGTGATCTGCAGTGAACCCTGAACACATACTTTAATACACAATAGCACTAGTTTTGTACAACTTTCCTCAGCACTTTACATGTTCCTGATTGTGTTTTTGCTTCTAACACTTTCAGCTAAAAAGTTACTTTTACTGTCTCTTGCTGTCCTTTGATTCTTCCTGGATTTTGTGTTTAGTTCTTTTGCCAACTCTAACTTTGGCTTCTGTATTCACCCATAATTACTCTCTCTGTATCTACGAGCCCTGCCCCCATCTAGTCTAGTGTTTCTCTTGCCCTTAAAGCCTTCTCTAATACCTGTTCCACTTCTGCTTCTTTGGGCTCCTCTATAGTGTTGGTATTGAGTGTTATAGCCTCAGAGACAGTAGAGCTTTTGGAGGATCTATTTTTTTACATAGCTTTTTAATCTACAAAAGCCTTATCATATTTAACAGACACTTAAAAGTTTGTCATTCATATATGTATTGTATATGTATGTGCATATGTATATGTATATATCCTAACAAAAGATTTTTAACCTTTTTTTTACTTCTGTGTAAGATGGCAGAATAAGAGCCTCACCATAGAAACTGGGAGGGGGAATGAGGGAGAGGCAAGGTAGCATGCAATAATGATCCTTATTTGCAAGAGACAAGATCTGTAAATAAATGTATTAATCTAGGGGAGATTATCTCCAGGAGGGAGCTACTGCTAATCAGTGTGGATTTGCTCCAGCTTGCTGCTTGGAAGTGCTTTTTCTTGCTCACAATAGCCATTCCTGGCTGATGCTGGTGAGAGCTATGTAAATTGCAGGAAGGGGTTTCTCCCCAGTCACACCAGCATTACAAAAGCAGAAGAACCTGATGGAGAGGACAACCTGGACTAGCTGAGCTCCATGAGAACACCTGGGCAATATTCCACACTCTCCCTCCCCCTTATGCCAGCACTGGAAGCAGCAGAGGGTGCCAGAAGCCAAAGGTTCTCACTTGTCCCTCCCTCACACAGTGCTGAGCTCAGCTGATCTGAAGACTGAGCCAGTAATATAAGCCAAGTGGGCAGTGCACCAAGGAGGAGACTGTCTTCACAGCTCAGCCTGTGTGATAAAAATTCATTCCAAAAGGTAATAACTGGGCTGAACTCCAGTGGGACAATACATACTCCAAATCTGGTGATAGAAAATTGACTGGAAGTGCTAATTGCACCCCCAGTATCATGTCAGGTTGGGAAAGAAGGAGTCCAAACCCCATCTCACCAGGGCAGAAATACCGACACTTTAGATTTGATATTTTTAGTATAGTTTGCCTTTTTAAATTGTCTGTTAGGGTTAACTTTTGTTATTTTTGATTTTTAAAAAATCTTGGTTCAGCAATCCCACTGAAGAGGGCCCCCAGCTTGTTGGGGACCTGGGTGGGGGAGAGAAATGGCGGTACCACCACGAGACTTGCTTATACACTATAAGTAATTATAGACAATAAATAAGTTTATTTAAAAATCTTTTATGCTCCTTAAAAACTCCACACTTGCATGTATATTCCATAATGGTTTTGTTTGGTTTGTATACCACTCATTTGGAGTGTAGGGTCATTTTCTAATTTTTCTCCACCTAGTCTACTATTATGATTTCTCTTCTACTCTTCACAACCTCTTTTCCACATTTTCTTCTTTTTCCTTCCTCTTTATTCCCCATAAGTACAAACTTCTGTAGCTTCAACAGTCTCTAAAATCTGTAGAGCCTAAGTGCCTGAACTTCCTCTCCTGGATACATTTGCTACCTCTGTTTTATTAAAAAGTCAATACTAGTATCATGACCCACCCTACATCCTTCCAACTTACGTGTAACCAAAAGCCTAGAACATACTCCATTCAAGCCTTGGTCATTTATCCATTAACAGTTATTGGAGTAAAATGGACCATTGTTGTTAATTAGTAAGTATGACATTTGCACAGCTAGAATACTTCTCAGCTTTGCTCAATCCTGCTGTTAGTATCCTACTTTTGGGGTAATATAGAGGCCATACCAGGCATTTTGAGTTCCTAGACTGAGGATATAACTTCTGAATTACATACTTAAGAATGCAGCTGATAGGGCTGGAGAGATGGCTCAGCGGTTAAGGCACTTGCCTCCAGTGCCGAAGGCGCCCGGTTCAGTTCCCCAGGACCCACATAAACCAGGCCCATAAGGCAGTGGCCCTGGTTCTCTCTCTCTCTCTCTCTCTCTCTCTCTCTCTCTCTCTCTCTCTGCTTGAAAATTAATAAAAAAATTTAAAAAAAAGAATGCAGCTGATAAAGAAAACAGAAAATGTAATCATTGAACTGTGCCGAGGTTAATCTTGAATTTATATGTAGTAGACTTTTTTTAATGCAGTTGGGTACACCCATGTGCATGCATATATATATATATACACATACATATATATATAGTTGTAATGCCATCTTTTTGAATTGTTCCCTTACTTAGTATAAAGTGACCTTCTTTATCTCTTCTGACAAATGGTGTCAAGTCTAATCTATCAGATATCAGAACAGCAGCACTTGGTTGTTTTCTAATCTCATTTGCTAGTTACACCATTTTCCATCCTTTCATGCTAAGGTAGTGTCTGTCTTTTATGGAGAGGTATGTTTATTAGAGCCAATATACAGATAGATTTTGCTTTTAGTCTATTTTCCTACTCTGTCTTTTGATTAGGGAATTGAGACCATTTATATTCAGTTATTTTATTGAAAGATGTGTATTAATTCCTATCATTTTTGTTGAATTATTGTAGGTCTTGGTGTTTTGGTTTTTTTTTTAAAAATCTTCTCTTGTATTAACTATTCAAGTAGAGTTAATTCTTCCCTTTGGCCTTATGTATGTGCTTTTTTCCCTTTCTCTAGGCTGAAGGACTCTTTCAACTATTTTTACAGAGATGGCTTAGTGGTCTTTCACCCATTATCCTGGAAAGCTCTTTCTCCTTCAGTTATGACAGGAAATAGAAAGACATCTCATGCTTATGGTTTGGAAGAATCAACATTGTAAGCATGGCTATTTTACAAAAGCAATCTACAGATTTAATGCAATCTACATCAAAATTCCAATGTCATTCTTTACTGAAATAGAAAAAAATATCTTAAAATACATTTGAAAGTCCCAAAGACCTTAAATAATTAAAGTAACTCTAGCTATAAATAAATGAATAAATAAATAAGTATGGTGGTAACCTGATTTCAATTACAGAGCCATAGTAACAAAAACAGGATGGTATTGATATAAAAACAGACATGTAGATCAGTGGAGCAGAATAGAACATCCAGATATAAACCTTTGCACCTACAGCCATCTGGATTTTTGACAAAAATACTGGAGAAAAGTTAACCTTTTAAACAAATGGTGCTTGGAAAACTATGTAGAAAATGAAACTAGATCTTTATCTCTGTCCATACATAAGAATCATCCCCAAATGGATCAAAGACCTATTGTTAGACCTGAAAATTTGAAACTGCTGGAAGAAAAATATTATAAACACTTGAAGATATAGGCTCCTTAGATAAGAACTTTCTGAGCTGAAATATAGTTGGTCAGGAAATAAGGTCAGTAATCAACAAATAGGACTTCATGAAATTAAAAAGCTTTTGTACAGCAAAACTGTTAATTGAACCTAAACTTGCAGCCACAGAATGAGATAAATTCCTTCCCAGCTATACTTCTGACAGAGAATTAATATCTAGGATATCCAAAGAGCTCAAAAAACTAAAAAGAGAAACAACAAAATTGAAAAATGGGCTAAGAAACTGAACAGAAAGTTCTCAAAAGAAGAAATACAATGGCTAATAGACATTTAAAGTGTTTACCTTGCCCACTAAATGTTGTAACTCATTATGGACAATAAATTAAAAAAAATAAAAAAAAATAAAGTGTTTACCATCCTTAACCTTCAGGGAGATATAAATTAAAACTACTTTGTGACTCTGTCTTACTCAGTTCAGAATGACTTTCCTTAAGAAATCACATGACAACAATTGCTGGCAAAGGTGTGAGAAAAGAGGAATCCTTAATTAAATGTTGGTGAGAGTATCAACTGTTGTAGCCATATGGATATTGGTGCAGAAGTTTCTCAAATGACTAAAAATAGAGCTACCACTTCATCCAGCTATACATACTCCTGCACATGTACCCTAAGGGCTCTTCACTTTACTTGCTCATCCATGTTTACTGCTGTCCTAGTCACAGAATACTGGGGATATTATTAAGTGGGAATAGAGGAGGGAGATAGAGAACAGAAAGTTGCAAAACTGAAGATGTATGAAAAGGCCATATGGAAACCTACTTATTTGTTGGCTAATTAAAAAATAAAAATAATGAAAAATAGAGTTGGAGCAGAATTTTCCAGTGTAGTGGATGAATGTGGTAGTTTGAACAGGTATCCCCCCCAATAAATTCAAACGTTTATTAATTAAAGGCTCTTCTACAGCTGCCTGGCTGGAGGAGGTGTCACCTTGTGCAGATCCTAGGATCCAGCCCGAAGGGGTTTCTGGGGGCAGATCTGGAATTCCAGATATACATATGCCAAGAGCAGTCTGCTATAGTAAGACACATGCCACTGGGATGAACCTCTAAACCAGACACAGTTATGGGGAGGAAGGGATTTATTGAAGTTGCAGATCCATGGGAAGTTCCGTAATGGCAAAAGAGGCTGGTTCGCTTTTCAGAGGTCCAAACAGAGAGAGAGAGAGAGAGAGAGAGAGAGAGAGAGAGAGAGAGAGAGAGAGAGGGAGAGAGAGAGAGAGGGAGAGAGAGAGAGGGAGGGAGGGAGAGGGAAAGGGAGAGGGAGGGAGGGAGAAAGTAAACGAGTGGGGGAAGGAAGAGCAGAGATTTCCTTCCTCTCAAGCTTCCTTAAGTCCTGCCCCCTACTGAGAGGAATATACACTCTGGAGGAAGGGCTCACTCTGCAGGAGGGACCTCCTTTAGTTAGTCCTTCCAGTAAGCAACCTTTGAGACCTACCCAAGATTACTGTGGATTACTTAACAGGTCAAGTTGCCAACAAAATTTAACCATCACAATCTAAGCTCTGCTTGGAGTTCCCTGCTGCCAGAGTATACTAGCTTGCTTTTGTAGTTGTTGTTGGTGGTTTTTTTTTTCTCTCTGTGGATCTGTAAACTTCAAATAAATCCCATCTTTCTCCCATCAACTGTCTGCTTTGGAGATTCATCCCAACAGCATGAGCTGTTTACAACAATAATGCTGCTCCCAAAAGCCATATATAGTTTAAGAATATTTTAATTTTTATTTGCAAGCAAAGGTACACATAGAGCATGGAGGGAATGGGCACACCAGGGTGTCCTGTCATTGCAGATGACTCCAGTTGCATACAATACTTCATGCATCTGTTTTTATGTGGGTACTGGGGAATCAATTCCAGGCTATTAGGCCCTGTAAGGAAGTACCTTTAAGCACTGAAGCATCTAACCAGCCCCCAGAAGCCATATCTTGCTACAGGGAAATCCCTGGTTTGGGGTGGGAAAACCATCTAGTGAATTATTGGTCAGGTAGTTCCCCGAGGTTGCAAAATAGTACAGATTGTTGCCAAGCTCTTGGTTGTCCACCAGAACTAGACAGTTTAAGATACTACTACTGAAGATACCGCATGCTTCTGTTGCAGAACACTGAGAAATCAATCTAGAACTAAACTGGAGGTCTCCTCCCTGCTGGCTACCTGTCATAATGCTAGAAAGTGCTGTGTTGGCTGCTGAGAGAGAAAGACATCAATAGTCTTACCCAATAGTTGACCCTGCAAAATACACAACTGACCAACCAGGCAAGTTGTGCCCTCTGGTGCAATAGTGGCATGACTATTATGGGTAACCAGCTGCTCTTTGGATTTAGGTTCATTCTCCTGGTACTGAAAACCTAGTCAGAAGCCTATGGTTTAGAATGCCATAGACCCTAGGGGGAAGCTACCACTGTTCTTTAGCTAGATGGATATGTTGTGTCCATCAGATTGCTCTCTAAATATTTATGTTTATGCTTATAGATCAGTGCTTTTGTCAGCTCTGGTCAGAGAAGCTTCTTTTTGTAGACATTGGTAATGTTGGGGAAATTTTAAACTCATAGTGCTGAGAATAAGTGACTATTGAATACTCAGCACTAAATGAGACATGTCTATTTGTCTCTCAAAGTTAAATAGGGACTAGTTGGAAGAATAAGAGGAAGATGGATGTAGAGGAAGTAAAGAAAAGGCAATCAGCCAGGTGTGGTAGTGCACGCCTTTAATCCCAGCACTTGGGAGGTAGAGGTTGGAAGATTGCTGTGAGTTCAAGGCCACCCTGAGACTACATAGTGAATTCCAGGTCAGCCTGGACTAGAGTGAGACCCTACCTCAAAAAACCAAAAAAAAAAAAAAAAAAAAGAAAAAGAAAAAAAAGCAATCAGACAGGCATGTGATCAAAATGTATAATGTGTATGTATGAAAATTGTTAATAGATTTTAAAAGAATATTATAGTCTTTGAAAACCATGACTCTATTGATTTTAAATTCTAAGAAAATAGGACAGGGAGTTAACTCAGTGGGTAAGATGCTTGCCTTCTAAGCATAAAGATCGGAATTTGATCCCCAGCATCCACATTAAATGTCTGGCTTGTTGGTAGGGGACTATAATTCTTGCATTTGGGCGGCAGAGTCAAGTGGACCCCTGGGGCCTGCTGGCCAGGTAATCTAGCCTAGAACTCTAGGCCATTGAGAGACCTTTTCTCCAAGGAGATGGACAGAGTTTCTGTAACTGACACCTGATATTCTCATGACCTGCACATACTTGAACACACAAGTTCACATGCACCTGTGCTTACGTACCCTCACACAAATGGATACAAAAAGCATACATATACACAAGCATAAAAAGAAACCTGGGAAAATATTTTTTTTAATTTCTTTCTGTATGGTTCATGGCAATGTTAGATATCTAGAATAGTATGCATAGAGGTTAGGAGTGATGGGGGAAAGGGACAGATAAAAGGGGATTAAATATTGGGTATCATGGTGCAGTTAAAAGGATTGAGTCTTGGTATTCAATAGGATAGTAGAGTGACTGTAAGTTTACATCAATGCAATATATATTATTTAAAGTACTTGAAGAGAAGCTGAAGGTTTTCAACATAGAGATGATAAATGTTTAAAGAGAGAAATTCTAATTATCTTGATTTATTCATGTTTCACCTGTATTTAATTATTGTACTGTGACATATATTTGCACCATCATTATATGTCATTTAAAATTTTAAAAAATACTTAGTATCTGAACTGATCTAATGCCACAATGATAACTAACATTTATATAGGTTGAGTGGCTTGGTATCTCAACTTTAGTGGAGTACCTCTAATATGTTGTGTAAGTATATCAATTTTTTTATTGATGCATAAAATGGAACATGCTGTAAGAGAAAAGGCTTAAAAATTTGTCTTTGACTGAACATAAAATATAGAAAATTCCACAGATTAGTAGTAGACCTTGTAATATTTCAATATATGTAACATTACATAATGCTTAACTCTGGTTAGATATAATCTTTTTTCTAAATCAATTGTCACTTCTTTATGATGAAAAATTGACCAGCATTTTCTTCTGTCTTTTTGAAAGATACCGTATATTATTATCTGTACTGACCTTATGGTTAATAGCATCCTACAACTTCTTGTTCTCTTTTAACTGTAATGTAGCACTTGTTGGTCTGCTTCTCCATCCTTTTTTTGAGGCTTGTGGGAGCTACCATTCTACTCTAACTTTTAGGAGATCTAATTTTTTAGATACTATATATGTGTGAAATAAAAAGCTTATAAATTTCACTTTAGGTATCCATAAATTCCTTCCTTAAAATTTGTTCTCATTGAATTTAGCAGTGAATTTCATGAAACTAAGTGATGATTTCTGATACTTGGTGCTTGCTTACCTTTCTCTTGCTTGGAAATGGTGTTGGTCATGTTTATTCTGTTTTGCTTTTACTTGCATTTGACATCTCTGAGGCCTTTCATGTCCTCTTGTGTGTGTTTGTGTGTGTGTGTGTGTGTGTGTGTGTGTGTGTGTGTGTGTGTGTTAAGTCTAGCCAGAGGTCCTGTTTAATGGAAGCGGTTGCAATCTTTGAAAATTTTGTTTTACCCTTTGTGATGTTTTCTGGGCTTAAGTTTTTTTTTTTTTTAAACTTGTAAAAGTATATACATAGTTGAATCATTTGAAATCACTTAGTGCCTTGATTCATCACTCATGACTTTCTGGTCTTTTCAAAGTCATATATTATCCAATAATAAAAGTTGACTTTCAGGGCAGAATCTTGTGATAGTTGTACTCAGGGTCATAAGCCATATTTTAACATGGAAAATGAATAGAAATTTGTGAAATTTAATGGTCTGTGAGGTACTGCTGTGTGAAAAGAAGAAATATATTCCCTATAAAAGAACTTGCACAAAGAGTCTTTGGACACTTTGCACTCTGTTCTGTTGTCATTGAATCCTATGAATTGCTACCCCCTGAAGTCAGTCTGCTTTCTGTGTTCTTTACAGCAGCAAAAAGGAGCCAGAATGTACAGTACTTTTAATAAAGACCTTCAGAAATAACAAGTGCTGAACTACTATTCCCTGGTAGCATAGCATCGATTATGCCTAGAGGAAAATTGTGATGAGTGTGTCTGCAATTAGACAGAGGGGAACACAGACCAAAGTACAAGGTCAAGTCGTGTCTGCTCATCCTGTTGCAATATATTTATTTATTCTTTATATAGTATATGTAGGTATCTGTAGAATTGGGTGTTTTAAGATAGCATTGAACTGTTTTGATGTTTTCTTAGATTATGTGAATGGAGCTAAGAATCTATAACTTAGGGAAGTAGTATTGTGTCAATTTCTTGTCAATTTGAGTATTAACATTGGACTAAGTTGCTTATTGTCAATCTACATATTATAAATTACTTAAAATTTTCATTGAAGAAATGCTTGTGATATTTCAACCCATATTACTGTGACTTATACTAAATCAGTAATAGTATGCTAAAAGAAAATCCACTTGAGTTGCTGTATAATTGAAACAGAAAAAATGGGAGTGGAATTTGGTCAAGAGGGGCCTATGTTGTATTCAGAATAGACAAACCTACCTGCCTCCCACTGGCTTTCAGGTACCAACCAGTGAGCTTGTCTTCTGGGTAAAATTCAATGGGGAAAGATTGAGAAGATCTCACTGAATCAAGGTTAAAAAAAAAGCATGCATATTTGGGATTATTAATGAATGCTCAGAAGTTAGTCTTTTATGTATACTTTGTAATACTCATAATTGAGAAATATTTAAATTTGAGGAAAGGATTTTTTTGTAAATAAAAATAGATTTTGTATTTCTTTGGTTTTGCAAATATAATGTTTGTGGAATAAACTTTCTGAGAGCTGAACACTAAAATAGACTTAAGCCCCCCCCAAGCTCAGGTAATTTTGCAGAAGACAGAGGTGTAAAGATTGTAAGAGCCACAAGGTTGGAGGGAATATACATAGGCATTGCTTACCCCCCTCAACAATGACTGCTGCTCTCACAACTCATAACCCTCAACCCAATGGTGCATACCAGCAATCCCATTAAGGAGGGCCCTCAATGTAATGGGGGCAGGGAGGAGGGAAATGGTGCCAACACATGATGTGTCCATACAAAGTTTCTACTTAATAAAAAAAGATAATATTACATATTGTTTGCTAGTGTTGGAATAATGAAAAAGTTTGAAAAGATATGCAATCAATTTGGAATATTGAAAGGGCATAAAGGATTCTTACTCAGTGTGCAATCATAGAAACCCTCCGTGGTACACACACTTTAAGTGGCTCTTGGAATACTAAGACAGTTGTGGAGGTACACATAGTGCATAGAAAAGCTGGGCAATAAAGCCTGTGCTAAGTCTACAGTGCAGGAAAGCTGTGAGATTGTGCAAACCTGGAAAGGGAATGCTAAGCCATATGAGGGGCTGACTAAAGCTGCTGGAAATAGCTGAGTGATGAGTAAGTCTTGCTGGATAAATTCAAGTTCTACCAAATGACCTGGAAGAAGCATGTTGTCTATTTCTGTCACACCTAAATTTTTTTCTAATTTTATACATTATATATCTGTGGTTTTCTTTGAGAACAATTTTTTTCTCTTTTAAAAGTATTTTTGTCTTTATTATTCATAATTACACACATTGTATGAGCGAATCTTGAGAACAATTATTGAACAAATGCTGGAAAAGTATATTTCTGGAAGCTCCGCAGTAGGTCATTGTGAACTGTAGCCTCAGTAGCAGTATTCTTTAGTATTTCAGACTTAATTTTCTTGTTTGGGAGTCAAAGCCCACAGCACATAATCACACTTATACCTACTAGCTATAATTAAGGTGGTAGGTCTTGGTTTGGTAAGAAAGGTCAACTCTAGAATTCTTAAAGTGGTGATAGCTTAGTTAGCCTAAAAGTCTTGAGATGTATGCCTTCTTTTTGTCTGTTGAACACACCGGACATCTTCCCTACCCATGACAGTTATGAGCATGTTATGATAGAATAATTGGCATACAGTCTTCTCAGAACAGTCAGTGTAAAGGACTTGAGTATTCTGAAGTCAGTTTGATTCAGATAGTTATATACATAGTTTCTACATGAAGCCAAATGGTTAAATGACTTGGGAAAATTTCTCAGTTGCAGGCCTATGGAATATTGATTGGGCTTTTGGAAACCATGTGTCCTACCATCCTTTCTGTCTGCCTTTCTTGTGTAAATGAATTCTTCTGTATTCCAGAGGATTTGTATCCCCTATCTCTTAAAAAAAGAAAACAGCATATGAAAATATATGTAACCTGAATTTATTATATTACAGAATCAACCAATACTCGAGGTAATGAGATTAGTTAGGACAAATTAGCATTTTAAAGCATCTTGAAGTTATCTTAAATGTAGATGGCCTTCAAATGGAATTTTCAGTATATATAGTTTAGATTTAGAATTCACCAGAGGAATCCCTCAATGGAAACCATGTCTTACTGTTTTTGTTTCCCAGTAACCTTGGACAGTTCCAGTGATAGAAATAAATATAAATATGTTAGGTTTATCTACCTACTGTCCTAAAACTAATATAGTATGTTCCAATATTGTCATGTGTATCTAGACTAATAGAACATTGTGAAATTCAGAAATAGATTTAGGTTAGGTTAGATTATGGTGATCTCTTATTAAATGAAATTCTTTTCACTTAGAGTTCAGGTAATTTAATATAGGCTGAGTTAAACATAAGCAGGTGTTGAAGCTACTGTTTTTAAGCAGTTTATATTTGCTCACTTACATTAATATGATGACTGTGCCAATTTAAAATGATCAAATTATCTATTCATTAAGACATATCAACAGGGACTGGTACTTGGAAACACTTGGCTAATTAGTTTGTTAGAATATATAAGTGAAGGTAATTGACTTTTATTTCTTTAGCACTTTTTAAATTCAGTCTTGCCTACCTTCATTATTTCTAGTAGTCTGAATTATTATTAATGATAATTATACTGGAGGCATTTTCTCTATTTATGTGTACTTAGTGGCAAATTGTATTTAATTTTTAATGGTAGAGGTGCAGCTTTATCTGTATGAAGTGCAATTATCATGGAATTATCTTTCAGCTTGAAATATTGTGAATGCCTTGTTTTTATTGGGTGCCATTTTATATGTATTAAGGATTTTCAGGTCATTTAATCATGTAACATATGTTTATTGCAAGCCTCCTATATTTTAGGTATTGATAATACTGAGATGAAAGGATATAGCTTTTTCTTTCAGGAGTGAGAAGGCTTGGTGGGTTAATGGTATCATTGAAAATTACTTTTTAGCACAATACAGTAATTGCCACTGTGTAGGTATATAAGCACCCCATAAACACAGATGAAAGGGCCCATATGCTTTCCTGATGTAAGGGAAAGAGAAAACATTCTAGACAGAATGAGGAACATATGCAAAGATACTGATGTGAGGCAGGTCACAGTGGGATATCAAGACTGTGTAAGCCATTCTATTTTAAAACTGGATACGTGGGATGAGGGAAGTTGTTCCTGGAATGGATGCCGGCATGTAGAGAAGCCAGATCCTGAGCAGTCTTGTAGTCAGGAGATGAGAAGGTCTCTAACCTGAGGTAAACTGACGCAGGGGATATGAATTTGTATAATTGGATGTTAAAATAGTTTTGGTGGAGACTTCAGTATATAGGATAAAATGAGTTTCCAGATAGAATAACCAACCTAGATGTGTGTGAACCATTTTAATTCTTAGCCTTTACTCATTGGAATATAGAAATCGGGAAATGAGAGGACGGGAGAGAGTTGCTGGCAGGCAGCCCCTTATTTCAGGCTTAATGGCAGGGACTTCAAGCTGCTCCTTAGCTCCACTAGTCCCTCCCTTAGTCCAGTTTGAGTTGTGTCTCTTGCAGTTGAAACGGATGGATGGATCGTCGAATTGGTGGCTACCTGCAAAACATAAAGGCAGTAATGGGATGCACAGTCTTGATATCCCACTGTGACCTGCCTCACATCAGTATCTTTGCATATGTTCCTCATTCTGTCTAGAATGTTCTCTCTAATGAGATGCTATGGCCTTGGCATTGGTTTGCATGCCTAGAATTTGCCCATGCAAAAGATGTGTTAGTGTTTCTTATAACAAAATATTGGCAACCTTGGTGATAAAACTACAATGGAATGAGATTATCTCAGAATTCAAGGGGCTGCTTAGAGGCCTGCACAGGCCTCAACTGAAAGCAGCAGGGTCTCTAAGGGCTGTGGAACAAGTCAGCCATGAGTCTTACTTGCACTCTCTAACTAGGACTTCATCTTGCAGGTTTGGGCTGATTGCCATGGGGTAGTAGGAGAATCATTCCCTTTGGGGCCTGTGAGATATAAAGATGCTCTTGCCATAGTGAAGGAATACTGACACTGTTCTCCATGAGAGCCTCTCCAGATTTAGAGATGGGGAACTTAAGGGGGAGCCAGGCCTATCAGCATTGATGTAAGGTGGTAAGGTTAAAGGGGCCTTTGAGCATTCTGCCAACTATGACTGTAGCCCTTTACTAGAAATCTGGATTAAGCCTCCCTGATGGTGTCAGCGTGGGAATAAGCAGATAGTCTCAGCTATGGGCTCCTATAGAGCTTGGCTGATGATAACACATTTATTGTAGAAGAACTACAGATGGTCACTTCACATCACACTGTTTTCTTTGGTTTCCACTTTTACTATTTTTTTTTTTTTGCTACAGTTTACAAATGGTGGTCTTAAAATTCACTTTGGCTAAAGCATTCCTTGGTAATGTGTTGTTACAAATAATGATACATTACTCAAACATTGTAAAGCATAAACGTAATTGGAATGACCAGTTATGTTCACTTTGTCCTTTTTCATGTCCCTTACCCTTTGAGACGTTAGCAGAATTTCATTTAACTCCTATAGAAAGGAGAAGCCTTATACGCATTTCTGTTGCCTGGTAGAGAATCCTTGATGGCTATTTTAGAGCATTCACTGAACATTTAATGAGTTCTTAAGTTATTTTTTTGAAGCCAGGAAGGGCTCAGGCAATGGTCTACTGAAGAAAGTCCAGGAATCATTTTGAAAACAGTAGAAAAATAAAGACCCATGCATGCACATAATTATGTTGTCTTAAATCAAACTCTAGGTGAAGCTGTGGTGATGCATGCTGTTCACAAAGGACTTAATACAGTCTTTCTAATCGGGTTGAATTGTCTTGTTGTGTGAAAACTGTTATTACACTGTGTGTGAAACCAACCATGCTGCAGAGGGAAAAATTAAATCGCCTGACTGAGAGGTCACTTGTGAATAGTAACACAAGATCTATTACTGTTATTAGAGACTCTGGAGGACATTCACCCTTTTTATGGTCTTTCAACTGCTGGAGTGAAATATTTTAGTGTTAAATGACACCCTTTTGGGAACTCCTCCTGAAGATCCATTCTCTGCTGTTTGTATGCAGGAAAAAAGGCGGGGGTTGGGGTAGCACAAGGGAAAAAAATCACATTATTTCTTTCAAATTACTTTTAAAAACTTACCTAATTTGATTTCATGTGATGACAATTGCATTTGAATGTTCCTCATTATACTAGTCTTAATGAGCATCTATTAGAGCCACACTGTCTCTCCTAATACGTCATCACATTCTGTACTCTTTTCTGTAGGGAAACTCATGGTAGCATGAAAGCTTGGACACCAGGGTGACTGTGGTTTCTATCAAAATCTGGATTAAGTACTTCATGACACATGAAGTGTAAAGTCTGTCACTCGGTCCATTTTATTTATTTTTAATAGTCTATGAATATAACGAGAAGGATTATGTGAGTATATGTTTTAGTTCTGCATGGAAACTGTGCTGATTGGTAAGTATTTTTCAAAATATTTCCAGAAGGGAGTAAACAGTTATTGATTTGAGGTGGTACTTTATAACATAGGTATTAAAGTAGGAGCCCCATCACCTTCCATTGGATTATATTTGTTATTACCTATCAGTACATTAGTTATAGTTTACTACCACTCTGGAATTTTTCTGCATTTTTGCTAGATGATTGGGATTGGATTTTGCAGACAAGAAAGATAGAAATAGTCACGGATAGCATTGAAAATCATTTGGATAATGTTTTTTTTTTTGTTAATTTTGACATCTTATAGCTGACTTTCTTCTCTTCCCATTATTTAATTTTTAGTACCCTCCCCGCCAACTTCCCTCTAAAGCATCTTACTTTATTGCCCAAAAGCGATGGAACTGTTCGAGTGATGTGAATAGGGATATAAATCCTATTGGATTTCTCAGTGCCTGCTTTTGTTGCAGGTATTTTGATGGGTTCATTAAGGCGTGTCTGTGGAAATGGGGGTTAGGAAGAAGGAGGAATAGAGAAAAGGAAGAACATTGTCAGGAATAATGCACAGATATTTAAGCTTCACCTGGAAATAAAAATAATTTTGTAAAATGGGAGCTAGAAACCCTTTGTCAGGTTGCTAATGAGAGGCTTGACCTAGCTGCTGCAGCAGCAGCATCTTCTGGGATGATGAGAGATGCAAAATGCACTGTTGCTAGGCAACTCTCTTGGCTGCCTTTGGAGCAGGTTCATATGTGCTAAGAGCTAATGAATCCTCATGCCTGCTCTTTGAAACTGTTCAAAAAAGACATTCCCAGACATTTAGCATTTATAAGTACCTGAACCATTCTTGCCATGTCATTTACTCATTAAAAATTAAATTGACCATTTAGTGTGTCCTGAATACTGCTTTATTTTTCAAGGTATGCCAATGTTTGAGCCTTAATAAATATGTTTTCACAAAGGAGACCAATAAAAATGAATTTGCTCTGATTGGAGCTGCTTACATTATCGCATATGAAGGTTTATTTTAAGTTGAAATGTCTGTTTTTCTTTCTTTTCTTTCAAAAATGGTAAGTTGTTAGAGCTGTTAGGGCCTTTTCAAGCTCCTTAGAAAATTTTTAAATCATACCATTTGCATGCCTTGTTCAGCTCACAGCTATTCTCTCTGAAGATTCTAGTAATCTGAAACCCAGAACAGATTTTTTTTTTTTTTGGTTGACCTCTAGCCACCATAGCCTCAACAACAACAACTTCCCCCCCCAAAAAAAACAATAACAAACACTTAGACAATAACCATAAAACAAACCACAGAATGAGAGTTGAAGCATAATAAGGCCTGGATCAAGTATGAATCGAAGTTCTTGTAAGTTTCCATGTGACCTCTAATAACCTTTCAGTGGTGTTGCCAACCTCTGCTAACCTCTCAGGAGCAGTGTGAGGAATAAATGATCTTGTGCATGGTAAAACTCTCTTTAGAGTCATACAAAAGCTATTTTTTTACATTGAATTCCAAATGCTTGCCTATACATTAAGAATTTTGTTTATTCAATAATTTGCCTTATGTTTGTTAGTTTTGTTGTGGGATACAAAAATAGTGGGATTTATTTGTAGTATGTTTTAGCTTTTTCCTATTTATTTTTTTGTTTGTTAAAGGACCTAGTATAATGACCTCTGCTATAAAGTATTCAATGAAAATGTATTGCTAAACAAAGTTGCACAAGCACCCTTCCTTTATAGACCAAATTAAATTTTCTTAGTTCTTAAAATATTTAAAAAATACTATAGATTCTGTTACAATACAATAAATGTGTCTTTTCTCCAAAATGAGAATTAGGAAAGAATTTACCTCAAATTAAATGATATAATCCAGAATAAAGTACTCAGTTTATAATCCATGTTCAATGTAAGTTACATTTGTATAGTTCTTTTGATTCAATTCACAGTTATTTGATAACTTATATTACTTGACCAGTGCTAGATCAGGACGTTCTGGCTTATCAGGGCCATTATCCTCCTTGATTTCCCAAACTCTTAAAAAGGAAGATACTGTTATCTACATTTGTGTCCATATTTTTAATTTTTTTTGACATGTTCATACCTACAGTTTGGTCACATCTACCCCATATTATTCTGCTTTATTCCTTTCAGTTCTTCTTTTTTTTATTTAAATTTAATATTTATTGTCCATAATGAGTTACATTATTTAGTGGGCAAACCATGAGTTGTTATCCCTCCCGACTTCCCCAATTCCCCCCCTCCCCATCCCTGATCAGTTGTATATCCTCCTTCGTGGGCTGTCTGTATTAGTCCTTGTGGCAAGGGATCCTGTATATCTTAGTACTCATCTCGGTCTTCCTTACCCAAGTGAGTTGTTACTGATGGGTGCTATGCCTCTGGACCGTCTCCCCCACCACGGCTCT